>JAJLZW010000032.1:0-114089 GCA_030572435.1 Candida labiduridarum
GCAGAATTTTTTTTTTTTTTTTTTTGCCAATTATTTTTTTTTAGTGGAATATTTTCTCTTATTGAAAGTGTCTCGTTTAGTTTTGTTTTTTTTCATCCGTTCCGTGTGTGTCGCTTGTTTCGTTCCCATCGTATGGAAAAATTTCTCTTACTCCCTCTATGTATCCGTTCCTATTCTTACTCCCAGTATTACCAGATAGACTAAGCACCATTTATATTCTATTTTTCTAACCTTGTTTTGGATTTTTCTTTTTTATTTATTTATTTTTGCAGTGAAGTGGTCCTACTCTTCTTTCTTATCCTTCTTTTCATTTATTTGCTAAATATCCTTTCGTTTCCTTTACGGGTCCCCTGCTTTTTTTTGATCAATAAGTATAAATTGCTCTTCGCTTTTCTTTGACTTATTTGTTTTTCATTTTTCACAGTTTATTCCGGTTCACATCCCCTAGCTATTACATCCCATTCAAAGCATTATAACTCCCCACGTTTCCTTCCTTTTACCTTTAACTTCACCCATCACCCATCACCCACCTTCCCCCCTTCCATTTAACATATTCAAAACACTTACACCATGGATATCGTTCTAGAAATTTTTGACTACTATCTTTTTGATCAAGTCTACGCAAAAGCGCTCCCAAAAAACGGTGCCGTTCACCAATTTGTCAAATCTTCACCAATTATTCAAACATTATCCAATATAAAATTACCAAAAACTGAAATTGTGGACTCCTTTTTATCTAATGCCACCGTTGCAGCCACTCCAATTGCTAATTTTAGCATTGCCGATGTGAACCCGATCGAAATCCCAGGATATCTTGTATCCAAAATCGCCAGCTACCAAGATAAATCTGAAATCTACGGATTAGCTGGAAAATTATTCCCCACTGGTGACTACTTTGATAGTTCATTCTTAGCTAGATCCAATGTCTTAAGAGAATTATTATCCCTTTTCGTCATCACTACCATTTTCGGATGGGCATTATATTTCCTCGTTGCTTCTTTATCATATGTATTTGTTTTTGATAAAAACATTTTCAACCATCCTAGATATTTGAAAAATCAAATGTCATTGGAGATCGGATTAGCCACCAGAGCCATCCCAGTTATGGTTTTATTGACATGTCCATTCTTTTTATTAGAGTTACACGGATTTTCTTTCCTTTATTTAAACATTGATGAATCAACTGGTGGATGGAAAGCTCTTTTATGGCAAGTTCCAAAATTCATCTTGTTTACTGATTGTGGTATTTATTTCCTTCACAGATGGTTACATTGGCCAGGTGTTTATAAAGCTTTACATAAACCACATCATAAATGGATCGTTTGTACCCCTTTCGCATCCCATGCTTTCCATCCAGTTGATGGATTTTTCCAATCATTACCATATCACATCTACCCATTATTTTTCCCATTACACAAAGTTTTGTATTTGGTTTTGTTCACTTTTGTTAATTTCTGGACCGTGATGATTCATGATGGGAACTACTGGTCCAACGATCCAGTTGTCAATGGTACTGCTTGTCATACCGTTCACCACTTGTATTTCAACTACAACTACGGTCAATTCACCACCTTGTGGGACAGATTGGGCAGATCCTACAGAAGACCAGATGACTCTTTGTTTGTGAAAAATCAAGCCAAGGAAGCCGAATCAAATGTCTGGGAACAACAAACCAAAGAAATGGAAGAAATTAGAGGTGTCGTTGAAGGAAAAGTTGATGACAGAGAATACGTCGAGACAGAATAGATTATGTGATTCTTTAGTATACTTTTATTATGGACAGTATGAGTGTTTTTTTTTTGTTTTATAGAGACAAGACAGTGTAGTGTATGTATGTATGTATGTGAGTAATTTTTATTTTAGCGATATAATTATTTTATTACCATTATTATATACCAATTTAATTCGTTATTATATTTACCAATTCGTTCTTTGTTCGTTGTTCTCCTTCTTCTTCCCTCATGCGTCCGTTCCATGTTATGAAAGTAACCGGAATTCTACAGAAGTGGGGCCCCGCTCAGGCGGTGCACCACTATTTTAATTCATTTATTTCTTTTATCTTGATGTTCTTTCGCTTCGATTATATTAGGCGGTTAAATTGTGTATTGTTGTGGTGGGGGTTGTTGATAAGGAGAAGAAACCGGATCAGAAATAGAGGAGAAGATGGTTTATGGTGCTCGTGATGCCATAGTTATTTACAATTGAGGGTCAGTTTTTGTAGAGATTTTGTGATAGTCCCAATCACTGGGCGCATAAACGGTAATTATTTTTTTTTTTAGTTAAGCCACTAAAATAGCGCATCACGTGTATGATTCCTACATAAACAACCCGATTTATGTACCACAATGCATGAGTAGTATCGTGACGGAGGAAAGGAACCTCCGGTCACAAACGGTACGCTATTGTTTTAAAAATAAAAAATTTCGAATCATACGTAAAAAGGAAATGAAATCGTAAAGGAAAAATGTTACCTTACCTATACTTTCTATTGGCTTCTTGCTGTCTCTTTTCTTTTCGAATTTAATTAATTAGCATTGGTCAACACTTATTAGGTGGTATTGGTTAGCACGAGGTCATATTATCTTCTTCGTTCTGGCCCACGCCCACGTCCTCTCAGCCCCACGACCTCCTTATCAAACTTTTGGACCTCACACGAAGCATCCGTCCTTTTTTTAATTTTTTTTTTTTTTCACACACACATCAGATACTCACTCTTTTTGCAGAGCTACTACAACACACGTTTTAACCATGAAGTTTGAGGAATCTTTACGTGAAGGTCTCGTACCTGAATGGCAAGATCAGTACTTGGACTATAAGCATGGTAAAAAACTTATCAAAAAACTTAGGAAGTCTAAGGAGGAGTATGAAACCGAATTATTTGAGGATAGATTCCCGGGGAACCTTAATCCTGATACTAACACTAATGACAATGCCATTAGCGATACAACACCATTACTTGATGAAGATGACACTCAAGAACAATACACAGTTGAACCTTTTCAACCTTTTCAACCTCCTGCATCTGCGGGACAAACCAGTGAACCCACACCAAGAAAACGGAGGCGACTGTCAATATTTGAATTCTCCATGAGGACTCCTCTTAGCAAGAAAGAGGAATATTTTACTGACAAGGAGAATTTTATGATTTGGTTGAACAAGGAGGCAACCAAAGTGGATGATTTTTATATCGAGAAGGAACAAGATGCATATGAAAGATTTTTATTATTAGAAGATCAGTTGTATCAATTAAGAGAACAGAAGAATCACTTAATCAAGGAGAAAAACATCCATGATTCACGAGCCAACCGTCGTTCATCTGGAGGAAAGAACGTTGCTCACAAGGTTAACGACATAGCATATCATACAAAGTTCGCTTTAAGTGGGTTGAATAAATTCGAATTACCATCTTTACCATCTATGAAATTCTTGAAGAAAGATAAATCCAAAAAGAAACCAGAAACGGAGGATCAACTTTCCTTACTGATACAAGTATCTGTGGATTTAAACTATGCAGAAAATCGAATCAGAAATGGGGATGTGGAATTGGTGGACGGCAGTCAAGCATCCAAATCTGAAGAACCTAGTTCTGCAACGGAAACTGAATTGGATACCGAAGTGGAAACGGAGTTGGAAACCGAATTGGAAAGTGAATCAGTCTCCATTGCGGATGCTCCACCGCCAGTTCCAACTCAAGAACAAATACGACAATCGAATCGTCGTGATTATGTTGTTAAGAAGCAACATTTTGGTGTCCCATTTTTATTTGCTAAAAAACAGCTCAAACAGGCTTTATTAGAACATTATAGAGCCTTATCGTTATTACAATCATACAAAACCTTGAATAGAACAGCATTCAGAAAAATCACTAAAAAATATGATAAGCAAATGGGAACTGAAATAATGGTTCCCTTTTTGGAAAAACTAGACGCCTCGTCCTATTTCGTCATGAGTGACTTGTTGGAAAAATTGATTGACCAAGTTGAGGAGTTATTTATTGCATTTTTTGATACAGGCTCAAGTGATAGAAAACATGCCTTGGAAAAATTAAGAACTATTGCGTATACCATCAATGCTTCACAAATGCGACCACCTACTTTTTACAAAGACTTTTTTGTCGGTGGGTTATTCTTAGGATTTGGTCTTCCATTATTTGTACTTGCACTTTATACTGCATTGCATAAGAATTTCTCTGGAGAAATGCCGGAAGCAACCAGTTTGTTACAGATTTGGGGAGGGTTTTTCTTATTCAATTTTGCATTTGTTTTGTTCACCGCCAATTTAGCTATTTTTGACAAGTTCAAAATTAATTACAGGTTTATTTTTGAATTTGATGTGAGGACAGCATTGAATTATAAACAATTTTTAGTTCTACCGGCATTTGGATTCACGATATTTTCATTAACTGCATGGTTCAGTTTTAATGATTTTTGGCCAGACACATTTCCTGGTAGAGATTGGCCTTGGATCTATCTTGGTATCATTATGGTTATGTTTTTGTGGCCCGGTGATGCGTTGTATGGAACCAGTCGACGTTGGTTACAAGTTGCAGCATTGAGATTGATATTTTCTGGTCTTTACCCTGTCGAATTCAGAGACTTCTTTCTTGGTGATATTGTATCATCATTGACATATTCCATGAGTAACATTGTTTTGTTCTTTTGTATGTATTCAAATCATTGGAGAGGAACGCTTAGGGGTCAACCTGCATCGGACAACACTTGTGGTGTTGACAAATCGAGATTGATGGGATTTTTAGCCACACTACCAAGTTTATGGAGATTTTTACAATGTATCCGTCGTTATATGGATACTGGTGACTGGTTCCCACATTTGGCAAATTCTATGAAATATTGCATATCAGCAATCTATTACATCACCATGAGTATTTACCGTATTGATAGCCGGTCAGAGACTAAAGTGGTTTTCATTATTTTTGCCACCATCAATTCGATATACACTGCAATTTGGGATATTATTATGGATTGGTCATTGTTACAATCAGGTTCCAAACATTTCTTATTGAGAGACCATTTGTTTTATAAAAAGCCGATATTTTATTATTTGGCCATGATTGCCGATATCCTCTTAAGATTTCAATGGATTTTTTATGCATTTTTTGGTACGGCAATTAACCAATCTGCAGCCACGGGATTTTTAGTAGCTCTTGCGGAACTTTTCCGAAGGTTTATATGGCTAACGTTCAGAATGGAAAATGAACATGCTACAAATGTGATTTTATTCCGAGCATCCAAAGACACTCCATTACCTTATGCTGTTGCCAAAAAAGTTGAAAAAGCTGTCAAGAAATTGGTGGAATTGCGTTACTATTCTAAATACCCTGAAGAAGTTGTTCAAGAAACTGAAATTATCGAACCATCATCAGAATCACGTCCTGGTACAGCTAATATCAGTGCCAGAGCATATTCATCTGCTATTAGGGATTCAAGAGATGAAGAAGCTTCCGTGGGAGTTAGTAGAAGAAACATGGCTAGTTCTGAAATTGCACCACAAAAGCAAAGTACATTTTCTAAGATCAGTACCACGTTGAACAGAGCCCATATCAAGGATTTCCAAAGAAGAAAAACTACAACGGAAATTGAAGAAGATAGTGACGATGATGACGAAGATGATTTGAGTCTTGCTCCTTTAAAAAAAGCACCAACCCATACTTCTAGCATTTTGGTTTCTGTAAGAGATGAAGAATAGGATTAGATTTCTATTGATTTGAATAATTTTGGTTATCTTGAATTCTTGTTAATGCTCTTTGTTCTTGGTGAGGATTAATTAATTAATTTATTTCTACATAAAATTAACGTTTATGTATATCTATAAATACATTCAAATACATATTATATTCGTATTAACATTATGCTATATTCTGAAATAATTAAATATGAGCGTCTTTAGTAATCCTATATTCTTCCTTTGGAGTAAATAATATCTTGATATGTTTATCTTTATGATTCACCAATTCCACAAATCCATCTTGGACGGCATTTTCCAAATGGATCTTTGAAGAAATCAACAATTTCAATTCCTCAATTGGGATAGAACCATTTTCAATAGCTTTAACAGACTCCACAAAATCCTCCTTCACAAAACAAATCGAACCCGTCAATATCTTCTCATTAAACGTAACTTCCATTGGGAAATAATCAATTGGCTTATGTGCCCAAATAGCTACATTTGTAGAACATCCTCTGATTTTCAATGCTCTTAAAGCAATATCAAACGTCACCGGTATACCAGAACAATCATATGAATATTTAAATCCTAATCCATCGGAGGATAATTTCTTAAGATCTTCAACACATTCCTTTGCAGTTTTCCCCGTGGGGTCATAAGTAGTCACCCCCAATTTCTCTGCCAATTGTCTTCTAGCCAATGCCGGTTCACTTAAAACAATATGATCCACTTGATTTCCCTTAAGGGCAAATATTGTGGTTAATCCAATGGGTCCACCACCAAGAATCAATGCATTTTCACCCGGTTTAAAATTCGATACTTTCACAGCATGCCAACTGACAGCTATGGGTTGGATCAATGCAGCAACATCCATGGGGATCCCTTCAAAGGGGATAACTTTCGACGCCGCAGTGACCATATATTCAGCACATCCACCATCGGTGAATCCACATCCAGTTAATCCAAGATAATCACAAGCATTATAATGACCATCTTTACAACTAGGACATGGTGGCTTTTGTGGAGTCAGTGGGAAACGTGCTCGATCTTGACATGTTCCAGTTACTTCAACAACAACGGTATCACCGACTTTTATATCGGTGACTTCTGGACCAATTTCAATGATTTCACCAGAGATTTCATGACCAATTACACCACCAAACATTTGGGAAATTTCATGAACTTCACCTTTTTTAGGGAAGAAAATGGGGCCGTCGGTGAATTCTTTCAAGTCGGTTCCACATATCCCACAATAATGGATTTTGATCTTGACATCGTTGGGTTGAACGATTTGAGGTTCTGGATAGTCTTCTTCATAACGAAGGTCTCCTCTATCATGATAAACTAAAGCTTTCATATTGGGCTCATATAATTTTTAAATAGTTGTAATAATAATAATAATAATAACAATTATTAGTTAATTGTAGTAGTAATGGTTAAATGATGAAGAAAGGAGAAGAACAGATAAAAGAAAATTTTGAAAGTGAAAAATTTCAACCCAATTGCTGAAACATTAATTTACATATTTATACCCACAATCCCAATTATCTATTTGTAAAAATTTTCCCAATTCGAAATTCGAGGAAAAATCTGTAGTTGGAACAATTTCTCCAAAATATAATAATTTTTCTTTTTCTTTAGTTTCCTATCATATCATTTCATTTCATATCATTTCATTTTAATCTCATCCAGTATCTTTCCTCGGTAGCTTTTGTGTATCTGTGGGTGTATTTGTGTAATTGTTAAATAATGGGTTATGTGTTGGGGGAAAGGTTAAAGAATAGAGGGATGAGCTTAAATTGCCTTAGGTTTTCAAAAGACAATAAGATCCAATTAACTTAGCAAATTCTATTTAAAAAGATAATGTGGTTTATAAAAAAAAAAAATGCAAAGTGACCATAAACGCATCGTAACTGTGTTTCAATAATGTGCATGAAAGAAATAACAATTCTTGGAAGCATAAGCGTAAAATATGGAATTATGACCAAAGAAAAGGGCGGATAAATCTGCATGTAATTATTTGACCTAACAAATGAACAAACAAAGACAAAGACTTATACCCCAAAATCAGTTATAAGATATCATTCGATTCCTTTCCATACCCCCTTCTTCTAGAAATCAATGTTCGAAGCAATAGACACACGTTCTGTTATCTCCTACTGTTTTTATTTTTCTTTGTCGCCGCACCGGAAATTTGATCACGGAATGACCCGCCATAAAATTCAAAAAAAAAAAAAAAATGATGCTAAGGAAGAGGAGAACAAAAGTTGCTGGACGTGGCGCGTGCGCAATAACAACAATGGAACAGAACTGGTGCTGGCAGTGGCACCAAAATTCAAATACGGGGGACGGGGACGGAACCACCACCCGAAAATAGAGAATGCAGCCATAAATCTTGGCATCACAATTCTCCCTGGTATTGTTCATGAACTTTTTATTTTTTTGGCATTTTTTTGGCACCACGGAAAATCATCCGAATATGTCCTAGAGTGAGTAATGAGAACACCGTCATGTGTGATGTAGATGTGTCTAGTGTTACGTTTGGTTGTTTTCTTGTATGTCGTTGGTTACTTACACAGTCTTTTAGGTTGAATTTAGTGTATGCAAGAAAAATATGCTATTGATAATAAAATGCTATATGAGATCTATTTAGAGTACAAAAATTATTGCTGCAAGAATAGCAACAACCGATGATGGAGTACTAAATGTGGCACTATTGATAGTAACATTGACTTGTGCTGTTTCAGTTGGTTCAAAGATATTATGAACTACCGTGATAACTGCTCTAACTGGACTGGTTCCACGATTATCCAGAACTGGTGATGATTGTTCATCAGAGTCAAGATCGTCATCATTTGAATCTTGAATAGTAGAAGATGTAAATCCGTCTGCGTGGCTGAACAGTAATTTGCTATCTTGTCCATTATTAACACCTGAATGATAAACTTGATCAATAGACTGAGAGCCATGAACAACTTCACGATTAGGACCATATGATGCTGAAGATGTAGTAGCTGATTGCTCGTGGTAGGAAATACTGTCACTATTTTCACTAAAATTAACAGCCAAAGCAGCTAATGTTGCGACATTTTGCTCAGAGACCAACGATGAATCACCTTCAATCGACTTTGAGGAATCGCTGTCATTTTCAATAGCGTTGGAAACATCAGTTTGAGTAGCGCTCACCACAGTCACCATCTTGGTCGTTGATAAATATCCGGTTATAAAAGACGATCCAAATTTATCTGAAACCTGTGATGACTCAACTGGTACCGATTCAGACTTGGTGACCAGGGGTTGTTCAAATGAAACACCAACTGAGGAAGAACCGCTTTTGATATCGTTTTCTAAATCGTAAATTTTAGATTTCGAAGCAATTGGAGTAACCATCTGTTCTTCAGATTTAACAATTGAATTAACAGCAAGTGGTTTCATTGAAGTATAAGATATATCCAGCTTCATTGAAACATCAAAATGTTTCAAAGAATTGACCATTTCGATGCATCTCTCTTCCAGACAACTCAAAGTTGGTTCTTCATCACTCACGGAACTTGATGCCATCACGCTTTTAGCATTTTCGGAAGCTTGTAGCATTGATGCACTTTTAAACACCTCACTGGTAAATTCAGGAGCATCATCTGTAGAAAAGTCTTGAGCCAAAACATTGTTTGCTTGTGCAAAATCTAAACCATTATTTGAATTGGTAGCCATTTTTGGGAAATATAAGTATCGTGAATTCACACCCTCAAAATCTTTTTTAGAACTAACAGTAATATAATCAACTGCATTAACAACCGGAGCCTTGGTCTCAACACAAGAATACCACACAGAACGTTGTACAGAAAGGAATTCATGCCAAAGCTTTTTAGGTTTTTCAAGAATGTAACTGACATACAGGTCATCTGATGAGTAACTTTCTACTATGCTGTAAATTGTTTGCATTTGTTCCATATCGTCGGAGCTTAATAATGGTGCATCTGAAATCAAGGAAAAAGCTTCTGTGGAGCTAGACGCACGTGATTCATGAGGGATAGTACTGATAGCTGAACCATGGGCTGAATATTCACTTTGGGCAGACTCATGTTGGGATGACTCAATCACTGATGTTTCACATGATTTGAGCGATTCAATAGATTGTAAATATTCCGAAACTGAAGCAAGCAATGACTTCGATGAAAATAATACTTCAAATATTTGAAGAAATTCATCGAATTGATTACCACTTTCTGATGGAGCGACAGATTGGTCGGGTTGTTCAGCTTGGGGAGTAATTCTGGAATTCTCAATAACATCTGCCACAGAACTTAAGGAGTCGCCACTATGAAATTCACTAGAAGATTCACTAGCTGATTCACTTGGAGCTGCACGAGAAGACTCAGCAGGGAATCCGTAGATATATTCACTAGAGGATGCACCAAAATATTCACTGGATGATTCACTTGGAGATGCACTAGAATATGCACTGGGAAATTCACCAGGAAATTCGTAGATGGATTCACTAGAAGGTGCACTAGGAGATCCACTAAAATATTCACTGGAAGATTCACTTGAAGATTCACTTGGAGATTCACTTGTAGATGCACCAGAATAATCACTAGTATGTTCACTAGGAGATTCACAACTTGCACATTCACCAACATCACTCGAGAAAACAACAGTTTCAATTTCAATTGGACTGAGACTCGAAATTTCCAGCTGAAATTCTATATCATGATCTACTCTTAAAGTTTGACGAAGTCGACCATCATCACCGGCTTCTTCATTTGCTTCATTTGGTTCACTTGCTTCGTTTGCAGTTCCTTCTGAAGATTCTTGGGAGGAGACCAGTGCTATTTGAATAGCGGCGGATGAATTATCATGGGAATGATTATAATAAGGAAAGGAAGAAAAACGAAAGTTATTTGGAAGATGCAACTCTTCACTTTCATTAAATGACAAACCAAAATCCAGGTTATCTTCGCCAAAGTCAATGTCCAATGAAGTGACCACTCCTGACAAGATTAATAATAAAACAGACCAAACCATAATATCAATATCCAGTAAAATGATCTCCTGATTGACTAATGGGATTTTATTTAAAAAAATGTACTTGGAAAATTCAAAATGAACTTGAAGTCATTTTATATCATCCAGTAACCATATTTTTCAACCACATCAAGAAATCCAATTTCTTGATTTCTTTTTGTTTCTTTTTTGGTTTTAACTAATATATTCCACCATTGAGTACTACCTTGCTATAATGTTACCTTGAAGTATTTCTTGATTATTGGATCAATATAACTGAATTCCTTTGGTGAATTATTATAATTCGTAAATTACTTTTTTGTTGGTTGCAATCCAAGCTGTCAAGAAACAAAAAAAAATAGCTGGGGAATTTCTTTTTTATTGATTTCTATTTTTATTACTTTCCCCATGTTGCTGTAATCTCCAAAATATACTTGATCCTTACATGATGGCGATGGAGATAGGGATGATGTCTGCGATAATCATATAGAGAACAGCAGTAATATATTAATTGCTACCAACTTTCTTTTTATCCGATAATATTTTTTTCTCCATGTTTGTGTTCATGAGAATATTTGGTAAGCACACGATTCGACTTTGCTTTGTACGATCCCTAGCGGACAAGTAATAGAATCAATGCTGCAAAACCGGGGGTAATGGGCAATATAATGTACATTCACTTCTGTCATTGAACACCTAATTGCGGTATTAAGAGTGAAAAAAAGAAGTTATGAAAATTAAAAATATAAAAAGTAATTATTTCTGTAAAGGAGACTATGCAACGATGTCTATAATATGAAAAATTAAATAATTAAAACACTAAAAGTAATGAAGATAAAATTGCAACGAATGCAGATAATGACAATGTTGATACACCACTAAAGTTAACTGGAATTTCAGGAACAGTAGCTGATTGGGTCGTATAGGTTACATTTTCTGTATTGGTATTAGTTAATAATTCAATTAAGGTTGATATTTGGTTGGTGTATAAGGTTGTGCTTTCGTTACCAACATATGAAGTCACATCACTACTCTCTTCTCCGGAATTGGAGTCAGTACCAGTGACAGTTGTGGTTGGATTGTTGTTGGCTGATGATGATACTGACATGGACTCCGCGCCAGATCCAGTTGCAGATGAAGTTTGGTGTGTTGAAAATTGACCAACAACAGATGTGTCAACCAGTACAAAAGATGAAACTGTTTTTGATGATCCATTCGAAATGATACTTTGGGAAACTGGTAATGAAGAGTGGGTAGGTTTATCTTGTCCGATAGTAGATAGGACTCCAACAGTAGTACTGGATGAAAATCTCTTTGTAGAATCGTTGCTATCAAGTGTAGATTGAGTAGTGAGATACTCAGTGACGGTTGAATCGGTTGTCAAAGAAGATTTGTTTGGTCCAGTAGTCACGTCGGAAACAAGATTATACCCTTCTTCAGTAGTTTGAGATCCATTCTGAGTTTTAATATCATCACCCCCTTGCTTTGATTCCACAGATCCCGATGTTCCAGTTGTGGTTCTTGCAGTAACAATTTCAGTTTTAGTATTAGCACCGTCTTGGTTTGATGCAATAGATTCCGATACAGCATTTATGGTTTTTGTATTAACAAATCCGGTAGAAGCATTATCAATAGCAGTCACTTTGTTATTCGAATAAGAAGATTGGGCACCGTCAGTCTCAACAGTTGTATGGCTGTCAACAGTTTCTTGTTCTGAATTTTCTTCGCTTGAGTGTCTAGTTTGTGTAAGTGATGTGGAAGCAGTAGCTTCTGTGGGCAACGAGCGAGTCTTGGTATATTCGAGACTTGAATCTGATATTTGAGCATCAACTGAATCTGTCGTTGGGTTACCATTTACTGATTGATATTCTTGATTTCCATCAACAGATTGGGTTTCTTTTGACGATGCTTGAGTAATAGGATGTTTACTAGTTGAATCGGAATCTTCTTTGTCAACGGTCTGGCTTTGATCTTTTTCTCCAGTTCGGTTTGATTCGGCTGATTGTGATACTGTGGTTTTAGTTGGTACAATAACAATTTCGGTAAATGATTTTTCAATATCTGTTACTTTGTGGATTGTTTCACTAATTAAACTCGATACTTGTCCATCAAAACTTCCACTAGTTTCATATTCATAACCAGATTCTTCTGTTGGTAAACCATTATGTGATGCATGACCGTTGTTAGCTTCTCTGGACTCAGATGGCTTGTTTTCTCCAATGTATGAGGTTTCAAATGTATTAACAGCCGAAGTGTGAATAGCAGCACTTTCATCAGTCAAAATGGAACTCTGTCCATCAATTTTTTCAGAAGTTGGAAGAACAGTATGTGATTTGTGTCCGTTACTATCATCATCCGCTTTAGACGACTCTGACTCACTATCTTTGGATAAAGATGGGAAATCAACAGTTTCGGAAGTTGACCTTGAAAAATTTTCATCAACTTTTACAGAAGTTGGGTGGTTTTGACTCGATTCAGTTGGTTCTAATTCTTTTTCTGAATTAACTTCACTAGTTAATTGAGCAATCTGTGAATTGTTATCTTTACCCTCCTGGATTGATTCAGTGCTCTCTGAGGCAGTTGGATGGTGTAGGCTTGATTCAGTTGGTTCTGATTTTTGATCTGAGATGATGTCGCTAGTTAAATTACCATTCTGTGAATTATTGTCTTTGTTTTCCTGTACTGATTCAGTGCTCTCTGATTCAGTAAATGATGCCGTGGCATGGGAGACCAAATCTAACGAGTTATTATCAAGTGAGTCATCAGTTAATAAAGAACTTCTACCCTCAACATTTTCAGTAATTGGTTTAACATCATAGGATTTATGACCAACATTTTCATCAATTGACACAGCTGAAATAAGATGAGATGGTTCTGGAACGATAGTAGGAATATCAATGTCAATTAAACTTGTGGACTCGGGGAAAACATTTTTTGTGGCATCATCTATCTCCAAGGCACTACTCGAAAAAACTTCAGTTTCTGTTATTGAAAGTTTTGGTTGAATTTCGGATGAACCTTGGGTTTCGGAACTTGTAACAATTTTCACATCAGTAATTGGATTTATTTCATCTGTGCTAGTCTTTGGTTCAACCCATGGCATTGAATAAACGATAAAATCACCGGCATCATTCTGCGTGATATCAATCACTGCTGCCTGTGTGCTGATTGCACCATCTCTAGTAACTTCGAATGTGGTGGTATAAGTTTGAGGTCTTCCACCAGGAGCAATTGGGATTTCCATGTCACACGCTTTACAATGATCGGATTTTGTTGAACCATCTGGTACTGGACCATTGTAAGCAACAGCATAATGAGAAACAGCTTCAAAGTAGTACTCCTCATACCCAAAACCAATTTCAAAACGTTTCGTGTATTTCAGATGTCTCAATGTCAAAACTCCGGAGTAACGATCATAATCCCAAGCTGGCAAATTATCATGTCCAGATAACGTATGGCTAATTTTAATTTGATTACCATTACCGTAACCAGCAACTTTAAAAGTTGCATCAGGACTCCCGGAAACACCAAGGACGGAAGTTGAATCTGAAAGAATAAATGTTTGCATACTTGAATCATGGTTAGACTTTAATTCAATGTTTGAATTACTGCCCACGGTTATGCAACCATTACCCAAGATTGGATTGAACTGGGTGTATTCATGATTGTAAAAACAAATTTGTCCATCGTTGGTAATAGCTTGGGTGGCACCCAAATCCAATGTGTCACGACTAGAACTTGTATAATCACTGTAAGCTATAATGACACCACTGTTCCACCAATTTTGGGCGGTAATTTCGGTTTTAGAAATAGAATGTGTTTGCGATGCTCCAAGATAGATTCTTCCGTAGTTTTCGAAACTGTTTCCTGCTAATTTATATTGACAGCTATTTGATTTGGCCAAATGAGCATCAAAAACCATTAATCCATTATTGATCAACCTTGAATTCGAATGATGACCGGTGACTTTCAAACCTTTGATTGTGGGAGCAGCTGTAATAAACATAGAATCATCATTGATAAATGTTCCTGTGTAAGTAAATTCGCGATTATTGATAATTGACCAGAAACTACCAGCTCTAACGGTAACAGCTTCAAAATTCAATTTTTCGGAGTCATAAGTTAAGGTATTCTCCGTAATAATGATATCTTTAGCAGAACCAACTGCTATGCAAGATAATAATAATAATATTGGTAACCAAATCATGGTTGATACTTTGTTGTTGAAAATTATTGATGGTTGTAAAATGGAGACGTTTCTTCCTGAAGCTTAAGATATTGCAGGGCTATTATATAAACCAGTCAAATGGAAGGAGCTCATCAATCCTCCCCAGTTGCATTTCAAAAACATTTTAGAAAGGCAATACATCCGAGGGCAAATTTGTGGTCTTGAATTATATATTCACCTTGCTTAATCATATGAACGGGTTTTGTACCGGAAAATTTCAAGACAATTATTACGGATTAAAATTTCTGATCAAGTTTTTGGAGATGAATGGAAAATTAAAATAACTATTGCCAAGACCTCTGTCAATTAAAATAAATTTTAACCCTTCATTTTAATATTCATACATTTGGCTTGATTTCTTTTTACTCTTCTTCAACCGCTCCAACCTTCGGATAAACATAAATCATCCTGTATTTGAGGAATTTTATTGTAGTTTTTTCCATCTTCTTTTATCTCACAATGGGTAAGCTTGAGACCATCTTTTCAGGTCCAATACAAAGTAATTGACATTTTAAGTGAATACCCTGTACTCGTTTTTAATTTACGAGAGATTAGGTTTTATCTTAATTTGCAGGTTTAACGTTTTTAGGAAGATTTAAAAAAAAGTCAAGCGCATTAAAATTCGATGGAAAAATTAACTCCTCGGTAATGGTTCCCAAGGTTGCAAAAAAATATTTCAGTTTCTTTTTTTTAGAAAAAAGCGAGAAACTTCAATGCGGTTGCATTTATTATACTGTTCCAGCCTGGCTTAAAAGCAGTGACAGGCCCCCTTAACCCAGGTGTCATTGAACACTAAATGCCGTAGACAATATTATGTGAACAGAAGCAAATCACCGTTCATCAATTGATGTTCCACTCTTTGCGTCATTTTTGTCTTATTTCCATCCGTCACTATTCCTATTAAAAAAGAAAGAAATACAACGATAGAGAAACTGTCTCGGGTCTGGTTTAGAATTCCTAGATTACATAACCCGAACTAGAATACAACATCTTTTATTCTGGATAAACTTATACCCGTCTGATCAAAGTAACAATTTACTCTTGTTTACCGAGGAATGATCTAATCGGGTGTTCATATAACTCCGTGAAATATGAGAACCACAGTGTCACCCTCGGGTAATGAAGTTGGATTAGTGTCTGAATTTCAATAATGCTCTGTTTGTTAGTTGCAATTTTACTTATTGATTTAGAGTTTTTTGCTAGTGTAAATTGGTTTGGTTATTGAACCCTCGGTTTTATTGAAACTTTAACTATTGCCAAATTCAGCAAACTAATTCTGTTATAGGAATTGAATTTTGCTTCTTTGGCTTGTTATCAATAAAACAAGGGATGCTTCTTTCAACTGGAATTATCCCCATTTGGTAGGTATTAACTAAAATTACAAAAGTCTAACTGTCACAACGGTTTTGCGTTGGTATTATAAAAATAAGTCTCGCTACTAGCTTTCCTCAGATTAATTGGTTCATAAAAATAGTCAATTGGCCATTCAAATTATGTTTAGCGCAAAATTTTGGCGTAAAGATCAGCACTTGCTTGAATACCTAATATTTTCAAAATCTGTTCTGGGCGGAACCACTCAATTGGATTCAAGGGTATATGATCTAAAAATAGCTATGTTCAAATTTGTGAGACGTACTAAATTATTGGTAAAAATAGGGTTTTATTCGTCTGCATCGTCTATTTCAACTTTGAAGTTTGAAATCTCGATATTTTCTTACGGAAGATTGTATCAAACAATGAAACGTTTAAGATTCAAAAAAAATTTAAATATAAACTATATATTTCCTGGGTGCCGAGGTTTAGTTGCTAATTATCTATGTAGAAATTAAAAAGAGTTGAGTTACTGAAATTCTTATTCTCTATATCTGTTGCCAAGAACCTAGTGTTAGGTCGTGTGATTATCATTTGAACCATAAATTAAGCGGTAATTGGTCATAAGCTGTGCAAATTTCCAAAATTTGACAGTGGAGATGAATATAAATGATTAGTGATGCATTGCAAAGAGAGACTCTTAGAATTGTCTTCATATAAAATAAACCATGTTTTAATCCAGCAAGCTGTGTACTAACATCCTAAGGACTCATACAGACATGAATAACACACTCTTTTATTCAACGACTCCATCACGTTATAACAACTTGAAAGAAGGGTAGAAGATATTTTATTACAACAAGCTTACAAGGGCGAACACTGGAGGCTGCTTGGATGAAAGTCAATTGATTTACTTTGTTCTAACATCTACCTAATCACACGTGACTTCAGCGATAAGTCAAGAAAAAACTATGTAACTATTTTGCGACAACCACACACGACTTCTGTATCGTTCACAATCTCATCATTGATTGTCCATCACGGCGCACTTTTTTTTTTCATCGATAACTTGTACCCAATTATCTTTCAACGATTACACATATCACATCCTTCATCGAAATAAACAAAAATACAATAACAACTGCAACCGATGGTCGAAGGATACAAAGAAGTAGGCGAATCATTTAGTCATGAACACACCCAAAGAAACCCATATGGTCCAAACCCATCTGATTTCTTATCCAACGTTAACAATTTCCAATTGATTGAATCAACTTTGAGAGAGGGTGAACAATTTGCCAATGCATTCTTCACCACCGAAAAAAAAATTGAAATTGCCAAGGCTTTGGATGATTTCGGAGTTGATTACATTGAATTAACCTCCCCTGTTGCATCGGAACAATCAAGAAAAGATTGTGAAGCTATTTGTAAATTAGGATTAAAGGCCAAAATCTTGACTCATATTAGATGTCATATGGATGATGCTAGAGTGGCTGTTGAAACTGGTGTTGATGGAGTTGATGTCGTTATTGGTACTTCACAATTCTTGAGACAATTCAGTCATGGCAAAGATATGAATTATATTGCTCAAAGTGCCATTGAAGTTATTGAATTTGTTAAATCAAAAGGTATTGAAATTCGATTTTCTTCTGAGGATTCTTTCAGATCCGATTTGGTTGATTTATTAAACATCTATCGTACTGTTGATAAAATCGGTGTTAATAGAGTTGGTATTGCTGATACTGTTGGTTGTGCCAATCCAAGACAAGTTTATGAATTGGTGAGAACTTTGAAATCAGTGGTGAATTGTGATATTGAATGTCATTTCCATAATGATACTGGTTGTGCCATTGCCAATGCTTATACTGCCTTGGAAGGTGGTGCTAGATTGATCGATGTTAGTGTTTTGGGTATTGGTGAAAGAAATGGTATTACTCCATTGGGTGGATTAATGGCCAGAATGATTGCTGCTGATCGTGACTATGTCTTGTCTAAATATAAGGTTCACAAATTAAGAGATATCGAGAACTTGGTAGCTGAAGCAGTTCAAGTCAACATTCCTTTCAACAATCCAATTACTGGGTTTTGTGCTTTTACTCATAAAGCTGGTATTCATGCTAAAGCTATCTTGGCCAATCCTTCCACTTATGAAATTTTGAGTCCTGCTGATTTTGGTTTAACCAGATATATCCATTTCGCCAACAGATTAACCGGTTGGAATGCCATTAAATCGAGAGTTGATCAATTGAACTTGCATTTGACTGATGAACAATGTAAAGACGTTACTAATAAGATTAAGAAATTGGGTGATGTTAGACAATTGAACATTGATGATGTTGATTCGATAATCAAAGACTACCATGCTGATTTGGGAACTCCGCTCGTCACACCTGCAACTAAAGGATTACCAAAAGTTCCTCATGTATTGGAAGGGTTGGATGAATCTGAAGAAAAGAGAATTAAAAAATAAGGAAGCTAATATATTCTAGACTACTCTATTACTATTACATTTGTCTAAATCCTGTGGTTGGTTTGATTTTTTTTTTGATGTTGTATGTATTCTAGTATTGTGGGTTTTTTTTCTTATTAATTCCATAATTTTGTAGGAATATAAGCCCATTAGTTGTTCATTTCAACGTGACTGTAGTTTTTGAGCGTTATTATCATTGAAGCTACACCAAACATGATTGACATTACGATACATATCTTGAAAGATTGGAAGTTTTTACCTGTATTAACTGTGATCCCTTTTCTCTTGTCTTGTATGTAAATGATGATGGCAGCAGCACAGTTGAGTATTGCGATTATTGTACAAACGTATTCGGCAAAGGTGTACATGACGGAAAATTATGGGGGATGGCTTTAGTAGTGTAGTAATTATTATACAAATTGTAGGTTCTCGTATGTGTCTAATTATGGTAGATGATGCTGTAGACGTTTCTCATTTAGTTGAGTGTTGTATTTCCGTTTGACTTAGTAATGGTCTGATTCATTGAATGTACCATAAAATACATCTGAAGAATAGAACAGGAGAATGAATTTGAATGAACACACGAAAAGGAAGCTGGTGATAAAAAGAAAAATAAAATCCGTGATGGTGGTTGTTAGAAAATTTTTTATTTTTCTTTATGGTTCTATTATTTTTAAACTACTACTTTTTAATTTTGTTCCACTGTTTTTTTACTATGCAAATTATTTATTGGTTTCTTTTTTGTGGCCATCGCCCCCTCCTATTGGTCACGTGAATTTTCACTGGTCCCCGCTTATCCGTAGCTATATCATTTTTGCGTATTTGTGATAGGCACAACTCCGGCTTAACATCTCAATCATCCTAAGTTGTTGATATGAACTTAAGCTATTTATCGTTCTATTAGCATTAGACCAACTTACTACAGAACACCAAAGAAATCTGAACCGCAGCATTGATCATAATCATTTTTACCACGTTGCATGGAATACCGAACGGGGTGATTGTATATGTAGGCTTACTTAAGTTTAACTAAAAAATATCACATCCGTCGTATTTATACCCGTGAAAATGCATATTCTCATGACAGTCAATAACAGATTCATACACACCATAGACTTGTATCTAATGGCTTGAAGAAACATATTCATTTCTATCTTAGGGCTTAGGTGAGGATTGAGCCTCAAGATAGATCTTTCTTGTTGTCTCGATGCTACTATTGTTACTGGTCCGATCATAATCCGAACAGAAGCAACATGGATCAATTACACATGCAGATAGTGATTTCATTGAATCTTGGGGGTTATTGATTAAAAAACGATCCTGAAATTGATCTTGTTGCTAAGGTTTGGTGAAGGGTAAATTACAGTGGTATATTGATGGGTATATTCAAGGTCGTGTGATACCCAAACTCATCTCAGGCTAGAAAAAAAAAATTCTGAGCTTTTGACACTATCTGTTGACTGATGTAATCACCCGTCCTCAATATAAATAATAGAAATGGCAGCTGCTGATAGTCATAATAACAATAAGAAGAGATCCAATAGGAGAAGGAAGAAAAGAAGAACGGAAGATTTTTCGTCTTCAAGTGAATCTTCATCATCCTCATCCTCCGAATCCGAACAAGATGAACCAGAACAACAGCAATCAGAAGAACACGATCAAAGTATACTGAACCTAGATGACATCAATATAGATGACATGGAAATAGATTCCGATAATGAACAAAATAACAAGGATAAAATACCAGAAAACTTGACTATAGAACAAAAGAGACAATTGAATCAAGGAACATTCACCACTACCCCAATTTCCAATTTGACTAATGAACAACAACAACTTAAAAATTTAACTAATTTGAACGAAATAACGGACAATTTGGGTCAAACGAAGCAAAAATTGAATAATGATTTCTTGAAAGTTATGACTAATGAGTTTAATGACGATTTGGATGAGTTGAGAAAGAAACCAGATTTTAAATCTTTGGTACTTTTGGCAAAGACATTGCAACTGGGACTGAATATGTTTGATGTTGACGTATTGACTGATCTTCTTGAAGAAGAAGACGCGAAGGCGGGATCATCTAAGTAAGGTTTTGTATAGAGAGCAATGATTGCAAAAATAATACAGTCTTTTTACATTTTTTTTGGTACGAGTGGACATTAATTTTCGTACAAGCGCGACAAGATTAGTGGAGAAATAAACTTCACATCAAACTGTCATAGTTCATCGTACCAACTGTGTGTTTAAGAGATGATTCGTTTGGTTCTTGGACTGTTCGCTGGTAGTAAGTTTTTTGGCTACAAGTAAGCAATAATTTCAGAGTTATTTTTTATGATCTATATTAACCACTATAAAAAACCAAAAAACAATTGATTAATTAATTGGGAAGGAGACACCATCTTTTACGTTCGTCTCCAAATAATTTAATATAACAGAAATCTCATGGCCAAAGCACAACTTATAGCGACCAGCACCAAAACGTAGATAGCATAGTCTGCAGAGTCAAGTAATTTGTAATTAATGATTCCTGTTATGTAATACACCATTAGGACAAGAAAACGGGATGATGAAGAATGACCATTAAATACGTAGTCAAATCTGCTTTGTTGTGAGTTTATTTGTCTGGTATTGTTTTCTTTGATTGTTGCAGCAGTAACGGGCTCTTGGCTCTCCGTATTATCATAGCCTAGTTAAGCCCATGTCTCTTGTTTGGGATGTATTCTGTTCGTCATGCCGTCTCCTCCGACTTTGACTAGATGTATTGCCGTAACTCATAATTCTTCCTAAGTCGATGTATCGTATACTTCAAGAAGAAGAAAAAAGTGGAAAAAACTAGAAAAAGTGGATGAATTTTAAAGTTTTGTGAAGTAGTTAGAATTTATCCCCGCATGTGTGTCAAATATCTTTTTTTATTTTTGCAACCCACTGTCACACACTCAGCCAGCAACGAACCAAATACTGCCTGAAAGACGTAAGTGTGACAGCTGGGCAACCACATTATATCTTGGGAAGATGTTATAATCAACCCAAGTGATTGCCCACCTCATGAAAAATATATTAGAAAACGACACAAGTGAAACTTCAAATGCTGATTACATATTTGTTGTATTATTGATGTTATGTGCATTATTTAAAGGATATAGAAGACAAAAGAAAAAACGTTGAATAGGAATTACATAGGCTTAATTAAAGGAATAAACAGATCACTAAGAAGAGACGAAATCGTCAGTAAAACTGACTCATCATTCGATGTGAATGAGCCAGTTTGTGCATGTATGTGAATGTGAGGAAAATATCATATCTGATACTTGTGTTTATATGACTAAATTGCTTAACGTGAACTGCTGGGAACTTATTATTTATAACCCAAGTGTGTGACAGCGTTACGTATATCTAAGATGGCGAATGGTTTATTAAGTACAAATATACAAAGGATGAGGGAGATGAGACCTATTTATAGTGAGAAGGGTTTACATGGACCGATGGACGTAAACACCTAGTCTTGCACCTAAGGGCTTGGCTACATGGCAATCGGCTTATAGCGTACGGCAATGTGATTGGTAAGCTATACATGGAGAATTGCCTACATCTTACACTTCTAATGTAATACATTATTACAGGAAACAGATAGCAAGATTATCCATAATTCGTAATAATTACCAGAGTGAAAGGAGAACTATAAATACAAGTGCATTTTCCCAGAGGATATATGTAATATAAAAATGAATAGAAAGATAGATAGAAACGTGGTAAAATGTTTTGCGGACAAAAAAAAAATTTAAGTTGGACTTGATTGACGACCAACAATAAGAACATCAGCAACGTGGTTCCAAGAAGGTGGTCTATATTGTCAAGGGAAGTTATAGACTTTCCATGTATCACAGTTGCCCCCTTAATTCAGTTGTCATATTGTAATGTTACTCGTAAACAGGATTCGTCTTTAAATGGTTGTTATATTTAATGAGGACAATTTTCCTCTTACTTTATACGATGTATATTTAGTACCGATTTTGTCTCTCTCCGCCTCGCTCATCCTCAATTCCATTTCCGGATACACAAAAAATAAAAACTACATATCACACAACCAACCCTTTATTACTATTTCAACCCCTTTTTAATACTACTCACATTCACAACTGCACGATCACAAGATACATACATTACATTTCATGAAATAATACAAAATAACAAGAACAGACACTACCATTTGATTTTTTTAGTTACATCTTCTTTTAACGAAGTCTTTCTTTGTATTTTTCACCTCATTCAATTACGTCATGCCAACTGCGGGAAGTACGGAAAGTAGTGAAAATACTAGGTTGTTATCAAACACCACCTCCTCCACCGACAATAACAACCGCAACAATTCATATAATAGTACTGCTAATGATGTTAACGATTCTGATATCGCACCTTCTCAAGAAGAATCGGCTCAACCACGTGATTATTTGGCAACACCACCAACTACCCAAGAAACTACCGATCTCTTATCTCCCAGAGAGGCAAGAAACGAAGGACGTCATCATGATGAATATGATGACGATGATGATGATAACATGAGTAAAATATTAAAGATAGCCAAAAGACCAAGTTTCCTCTGGGTATGTGGATTTGGAATACTTGCCTTGATCATTTTCCAATTGACATTTTTACCCAGAACTTCACTTGCTCGAGATTATCGAAATTGGCATGGTATTAAATTGACCAAAAATGATATAAAAAGAAATTTTTTAACCATGACAAGGATTGGCAAATATCAAGGCACATTAACTACTGAGGATCATATTAATCTTTGGTTGAAGAATTTTACAAACCTCAATAAAGAATCGGAATTCAATTTGCTTGCTGATGATAATGTCAACTTAACAGAATTTGTCGAGTCGAGCTTTAAAGAGTTGAATGCGTTTAAGACAGAATCATATACCCGTGAAGTAAAGTTAGGTGAACCAAGGACCTCGAGTATAAAGTTGTTGGATAATTTGAATGATGTTGCCTATGAACCAAAATTATTGGAACCAAAATCAAAGACACCGGCTTACTTTGCCTTGGGAGCATCAGGACATGTTGTTTCAGATTATGCGTTTGTCAATGGAGGGGAGCCAAAGGATTATGATTCATTGAAGAAACAGGGTATTGATGTACGAGACAAGATTGTTATAATCAAAACCGACAATGATGATGAAGTTATCACCCTCGGTGAAAGAATTGCTCTTGCTGAGTATCATGGTGCTAAAGGTGCATTAAGTTATATTGATTGGAAAACTGAAGACGTTGGTGATATCCCAGAACGGGATTATTCTGCTTTGAATAATGCAATTTCCAGAGACACCTTACTTAATCATACCAAGATTCCTGCTATTCCGCTTAGTAAGAAGATTATCAAACCAATACTAGAAACTTTGGATAAACAAACTGATGTGTCTAGTGGTTGGGATTTTGCACCATCTTCGAATGGCCTATTTAAACTTGAATTAAACACCGAATTCTCATCATCCGAAGAACCAAGAAATTTCACCACTATTGTTGGAACGATTAAGGGAATCATAAATGATGCAGATATTATTATAGGTGCTAGACGAGATTCATATACTTCGTCAAATCCACTTTCTGGGCATGCTATATTGCTTGAGATTATGCGTTATTATCAACAATTAGTGAAAGTTGGTTGGAAACCATTACGTAACATCAAATTTGTTTCCTGGGATGCATCCTATTTGAATTTGTTAGGTGTTGAGAGTATTACTAACGATACCAATGTATTTAACCCTAAGAGAACAATTGTTGCCTATATAAATATCGATGGTGATGCAATTACTGGTAGCAAGTTTAAGGTTGATGCAAATGCCGTGTTTAATCATGTTTTAAGATACATCTCAAAATCAATTCCTATTCCAAAAGAATCTATCAGTGGCGTTGACGATTCAATATTCTATAATGAATATAGCCGTGGATCTGAAGATGAATACACTACTTTGTACCAATACTGGTGGCAACAAGATAAGACTGCAATCAATAACAACTTGGGTTTATCCATTGACAAATCTGAAACATCGATTTTCCAAAAACATTTGGCTACTCCCATCATCAATGTTAAATTTGAGAACGACCCTAAAGTAGACAAGGCGGTATATATTCCGAACTCGAATTATTATTCTTATGACTGGTTAATTAAAAATAATGTCGATGATGACTTGTTGTTACATGGACTGTTGATGAGATATGTTGGATTATTGGCCATTTCATTAACCGAACATGAAGTTTATGACTACAAAACCAACCCATACTTCAAATCCATATCATCATATTATAAAAATTTAGTAAATTCACAAAGGGATAAGTTATCCCTGTGGGAAAACAAAATTGTTCCAAATTATTTGATTTTTAAATCCACAATTTTCCAACATTTAGATACTGATGAACCAGTTCAATTTAAGCAAATTTTGGATCAAGTTGACGTATTGATCAATCATCAAATTTTAAATCAAACCAAAATATTTGACGAATGGAATGAACAAGTCGAAGAAGGATTAATGCAAGATTATCCATGGTATATGTATTATAAAAAATTACAACATTATGCTGAATATAAAGTATCGAATTATAAATTGGCATATTTGGAAAATGATTTACAACTTAATTATAGAGATTATGGATATTTGAAATTAGATGAAAATGGAAGTAATACTAAAGAAATACCTAATTATTATTTTGATTCTATAATTTATGGTAAAGATGAATTTAATAATCCAGAAGATGTAACACAAGAATATTTTGATAATAGGAGAATAAGTGGTTGTTTGACATATTTATTTAAGAGTATCGAATTGGATGATTTTGAATTCACTATCAAATGGTTGGTATTGATTTATGAAAAAGTAAATAATATAGATTATAAAATGACATAGAGGAAGAATATGTGGAGTTTGGTTTTTATATATTTTAATTATTATTATTATTTGTTACTTTTTAATTCGTTAGGTTTTTTATATATACGGTTTTATTAACATGGTCTGATCTATGTGGGGTGGAGAAGAACGAACAAAAAAAAAAAATTCTTTTCAATATTGCTACGTCATTTTTCTTTCTTTCGTTCTTTCTTCTTGAATCACAATTATCAAAACTCGTTGTGCCCTTACCTTTCCAATAGTATCAGATCATTAACGTGGGGTTCCGACTAGGTTTACGGCACTTTTGAGAGAATGCCATTTTGTATCTCTCTAAAGTCGTTTCAGCCTTACCAAAAAAAATTCTCATACCTTATCCAGGTTCATGTCGAATGATTTCCATTAATCCAAAAAATCTAATGATTTATCGATGTTGCTGTTTAGAATTACCTTGTTGAAAGTATTATTTTGTTGGTTCTGTTAGTATGTTTTCTGGTCAGATTTAAAAGAATATCTGTCATTCATGTTAACCATTGTTGATTTAATGAAATTGTTGAGAGGAAATACTGGCCCGCTTCGTTGCTATATTTGAAGATGATTGCTTGATGTTAAATTACGACATAATTTGTGATGAATAATTCTGTCTTGATTAACTACATAGTGAATCACTCTATGGGAGTGACTGAAAAAACTGGTCCAAAGTTCAACTGAAATGGTGATTGTTGTTTGTTTTGGTAATGTGGTGATTGATTGGTATATGCTTTTGCAAAAGAAGTAATCACAGTTGAATAGAGAGAATGGTATTTGCTGGTCATCAGTGCTGGTACCGTGAGAGCTAATACGAAAAGGGAGATATGAAAACCAAGTGGGAAAAGTTAGGTTGAGTGAATGTAGCTGGGCTCCATGTTATGATACTGATAATAGGTTAAAATAAGTACAATATATATTGATAATAATATAGGATGATTCTATTGATTCTTTCAGTAGAATATTTCATCCCCAATAATCTCTTGTTTTCTACTCAGTGGTTTTAATTCTCTATTTTTTATTGGTGTTTTGGAAGTATGGGAAAGATTCGTGTTTTGTGTGTTTTTTCCTCAGTTTGCAACCAATTTACAACCAATTTTGAACTCACTCTTCAATATCAGACAACCAAAATTAAAAAAAAAAAACACCAAATTGCCATCCACTAAAATGTAAATTCCAACGCCCCTTCTTCTTCTTTTTTTTCTTTATCAATCTTCATTTACCTCTTTTGCTATGGAATCAACTATCAATCAATCTTCAGAAATAGCAAACGGTTTACAAACAGCATGGTTATTAGCCACATTAGGTTCCAAACCCAGAATCCGCTCAAAATTAATCAAGAAAGATATTCTAAACATCCTGATTCCAAAATTATGTAAACAACTAACCAACTCAAATGATGATGATGGTGATGAGGATGATGATGATGAATTGGAAAATGAGAAAAATAACATTCGATATGTATCTAATATAATGTATGGGATTTCAATTTTATATCAGACGAAAATCAATTATTTTATTACGGATTTGATATACATTGAAAACAGATTAAGAAGTAGCTATAAGAATTGTAACGGGATTAATTGGTCTAATAAAGAAAATGAATTATTGGTGAGCAATAATGGTGACAATGAGGTGATCATGAAGAAAGTCAACAATAGGAAACGATATTTAGATAATGATCCAAGTTTTAGTATTCAATTGGGGTTGCTTCCTCCATTTTCCAACTCCAATGAGCTTGAAGATAAAAATGATCCTGATGAAGGTGGGAATGGATTGAATAAAAAGAGAAAACTTGCTATTCAAGAAAAAGATAAAGAAATTTTCCCAGTATCTCAAACTAATCAAATCAATGTGAATTCACTTGGATTTGCCTTATCACAAATCGTGGAAAATGAAATCGAAAAAAGAAGTGGGCTAGATGATTTGGTAGGTCATTTGCAAGATGTAAATATTACAAGTGGTAGTAGTCAATTGGAAGATAATGTTGCCGCTAATGATTTTCAATTTAATGATGATGGAGAAATATTAGGAATTGATGATATCGACAATGAGGGTGGACATCAGCAAGAGGATGAACAACAGAAAGAAAATGAACAGCAGGGACAAGATGATGATCGAGGATCACTCATGGATATAATATTTGAGGAAAATGAAGTGAACCAAGAAATACATCAACAACAGAATAATACCAACTACAATGGGGAAGCAAGTATTACCAATGATTTGAACTTTGGTACCAATGAGATCTCAGCTGGCGCAACAAACCAGCATCAACAGCCATTATCACAGAGGAGGCTTCCCCGTCGTAGGTTGATAATTGATGAAGAAACCAAATTGAGAGGCGAGGCAATTATTTCATCGAACGTAAATTATAAATCCAAAATGATGCAATCACGTATGGTTCAACCGAAAGTGTTGACTTTTCCTATAGATGAAGTTTTCCAAACGGTTGTGAATGACAGATTGGCATATTTACAATATGTGAACCGAGTTACATTACCATTTTTATTCCAAGATGATACTTCTGCCGATCGGTCTTCTTTCACTAGAACCCTAAGTGTTTTACAAAGAACCGAAGAAGCAATTACTGGAGAAGAACCAACTGAAGAAGGAAGAGACATTGTAAGAAGTAGAGGATTTGCATTTAATGAAGACATGCCAATCGATATAATTGATGGTGAGCCACATGCTAATGGATTACCTGACGAAACGCAAAGGATATTTGATATCGAATTTGATTATAACGACGAAGAGGAAGAAGAAGAACCTGAATATGAAATGATAATTACTTCGAGGAATGGTACGGATTCTTCAATGGGTACGGTAATCACAGAAACAGGGGAGGTTTTGGATAAGAAATTAAGGAGATTTTATCGATATGTAAGAGAAAGATCGGAAGATTTGGGTACGTTAATAACGGGATCGTATTCAATTGCAAAATTGTCCCAGAATTTAACTACAAATACCGAGGAATGTTCATTTGGAGATTTTTATAAAACGACATTTGATCAATTAGTGCCTAGTATTGCAAATATCGAAAATGACCTACCTGTCAGACGAAGAATCGCGGCTATTTCTTTTTCCAGTATATTAATCCTAGCCACAAAGAACCTTGTTGCCATTGAAGTTGAAGAGATTGGTGATTCTGAGGAAGCTGACAATGATGATGTTCATGACAAGTTCAGCTTACATAGAGGTGATCAAATTAACGTCATTATACCTTTATGAAATTTTACTAAATTGATCTATTTTTCTCATGCTGGCTAATGTAAAAACCCAATCACACATCATCCAATTTTGTGACATTTGGTTTTTTTTTTTTTATAGCTATTGTTATTTTTTCCGCCTCATGTGGCATAATCCTATTCCGAAGGTTCCATCAAGGAGGGAAGGGGGTTAGATTTTCCAGAAAATTAACACAAAAACCAAACCCCAAGAAAAAATAAAAAAATAAGAGAATTGGCAATTAAAAATAGAATGTGGTTGTTCGATTATCAGCTAAATTTCTCTTCCTCCCTCGAGGCTACGTCCAGTATATTTTGCTATCTACAGATCCTTTGACGAAAGTGACGGAAGATAAAAATATGTCAAAGAATTAAAAAATAATATATTTGTTAGTTAAGTCAAATCAAATTAAATCAAAACAAATCAAATCAAATCAACGCAAGTCAATAACATTATTGTCCTTCTTTTCTTCTCTTTCTTTTCAAATAAAACAAACTATAAAATAATATAATTAACAAATAATTAACAAATAATAGTAATAATAGTAATAATAAAAAATAAAACTTTCTGATTGACTTATTAATACATCAAAATAATAATAAAAAAATAAAATATAATAGAAGAATGAATGAACGAAAGTAACGCAGACACGCAACAAGGGGCTGGAGGGTTGTTACAATTTAGATCAAACTATTATTGGTGTTCACCATTAGCAGCTTGTTCATCGTGTTTGTTGAATTCTTCTTGAGCAGCATCGTCAATTTCAGCTGGTTCTTCATCTTCTTCATATTCTTGATGTAAAGATAAGGTTGGTTTAACAGCAGCAGCATCCAAAGTCCAAGAAGCCAAGGCGTTTTCGGCATCAATGATAATTTGTTTAGAAGCTTCATAACCATCATAGGCTGGTCTAGTTTCACCAGGAGTGACAGCAGCATCATCCAACAATTCCAACAAAGCTTTACCGTAACCAGCAATCAAAGCGTATTTTTCAGCCAATTCTCTAGTGGCATCAAATTGATAGTTGAAAGCAGCCTTCAATTGTTCTCTAGTGATGTTACTCAATTGAGCTTCAGCAACCAAAGATTCAGCTTCGGCTCTGACCAATTCTTGTTCCAAGACAGGAATCTTGGCAGATTGTGGGTCTTTGTATTTCAAGTGAGCAATTTCGTCGGTGATTTTTTGTTTTCTGTCTCTACTTGGTTGGACAGAACCTTCGATATCTCTAATTGATTTCAAAGTAATTCTGTATTGGTCATATTTGTCAATGTATTGGTCTTCCAATTCACCAATTTCGTAAATCAAGACACCCAATTTATCGGTAACGTCAGAAATGTCATCTTCATTACCTTCACCCCAGGCACTCAATTGTCTAGCAACATCTTTTCTTTCTCTGGAAGTGACTTCGACGGATCTCATGAAGTTTTTTTCCATCTTGATGAATTGAGACAATTTACGGGACAATTCTGGACCGGTGGCACCAGCACTGGCTTTTCTAATGGAGGAAGATAAACTTCCTGAACCAAAGAACTTGCTCTTGGTGGAGGATGGTGGAGGAGGTGGGGATTGTAACTGGGCTGCAGTTGGAGCCTTTTGGGATCTCAATGAATATGTTCTATGCATATCTGTGATGATACAAGTTTATTCAATTGAAAGGAAAGAAAGAAAAGAAAAGTAAAAATAAGAAAAAAAAATAAAATGGACGAAAATTTCAAGTGGAATTTAAAGTGGGAGGAATTAATTTTTCCTTTTAGTAATAAGTTTTTAATGGGCAACTTAACACCACAAGAACAAAGAGAGAGCGAGGAACAAAGATAGCAAAGAAAAAAAAAAGAAGCAACCAAAGAAAAAAAAAAAAATGGAAGCAAATGTGTGGTTAACTAAATTAATCTAATTAGGGGGGGAAACACTCTTCTACCACAAAACCAATTATTCATACACTACACACACGCATTCTCACTTAAGCAATCTTTCTATTTCTTTCTTTCTTTCCCACTTCCTAAATTGTACAGATTCAATACATTCCAATCAACCACTTCACCACTTTACTACAATTAGTTACGCCGCATCTTCTTCTTTCCCATGCTTTCCCCCTATCTCTAAATATCTACTATCTCTATTTAAACGCATTTCCACATTTCCATATATCCATATATCCACAGTTTTCACTTCACTGGAATGGATTATACAAACCCAAATAACTTCTCGTTACACGGCTACTACTACCCTTTACTACTCATATCATACCACACCACACAACACTAATTTCCTTGACTATCCACGTCGGCATCGAAGCCTCTCGAAGAATTACAACCGAATCACAAAAGAACTTAGTTTTGCGACCCTCGTCTAATTACGTCATATCACTAAGAAACACACATCTATGCAAAAATGCAACCACCCATTATCACCAACTCACAAATCTATCTTTGTTATAAACTGATATTCACTTCTCTGAGTCTACAACTATTTCATTAGACTGTCTCTATGTTGTGACGATATTTCTAATAATACAAGTTCTTGATGTTTATTTTTTTATATATAAACTGACTAGACTAATGCTAACTACTCATGACTTTTGTCTTTTGGTTGCCACATCATCGCTACCCTTATCAATAGCCTTACGCTTGGTATTCAATTTCAAATCTCCCAATATTCTATAATAATCTTCTTCCAAAGCTTGATAAGCCGTTTGCAATTTGTCCTTCTTGGTGTTATCATCTAATGTAGCTAATCCTTCCTTATTCTTATCAAACAATCTCTTCTTGATAAATAGTCTCACATTCTTCTTGGTGATACCTGGGAATCCACCTTGTTTCAACTTATACAATAATATAATCTCCAACAATCTCGAAAATTGTCTTTTTTCCAATTTCAATTTCTTTCTTGTGTTCTCAATCCATGATTTATTAACAGTTGGAATAACTTCATTGAAATCAAACTCGGAATCTTTGTTTAATCTTTTCAAATCTGCACGATCTCTCAAATCATCAAAACTTTCATTTGGATCTTCAATAACCACTTCAACTATACCATCATCTTTCAACCATATATTGAACAAATGGTTATAAAACAATTGTCCCAATCCTTTCCCTTGATACATTGGCAATATTATAAATTGTGATATCTTAATTCTAACTTCTGTTTCCAAAGAATCAAATTTTTTAGCACCAGGATATTTCCAATAATTATAAGCAGTAGTAAAACCAACAATTGAAGGTTCGAGGTTTTCATTCTGGTTCTTATTTTTTTCATAAAATACATATAAATTCCATAATTCATCCTTGGCATCAATAAAAGAACCAGCTTCAATGAATAACAACACCAAGATTTGTAATCGTTGATGTAATTCATAACCAATTTCCGATCTCAAATCAATTTTATAAATCTCATATTCCTTATCTTCTGAATCAAATTTATCCACGAATTCACCAGGAATTTCATATCCTCCATTTCGGTTTTTTTTTTCTTCATCAATTGAATCTACCCATTTTTCTTCATCTTTGAAAATCGTCAGTGATGGTAAATATTTCTCCAATGTTTCTTTAACATCAATAATATCATCATCATGGGATAGTTTTTTAGTATATTTTATATTTAAAAATGGTTTAAATGTGAAATGATCAAAACATAATAATATATTCAAATTTTGATATCCATAAATTGTTTCAGCATCTCCAAATATGGGATATGTGAATGTTGGTTGGAAATTAATTGCTGATCCTGAATTGGTTACAAATAATTTTAAGGCGTCGTTGGATGAAATCGTCCATTTTTCTGGTCGTAATAATGCTGCGTCAGTTGCTTTGATTGTCAGTGATGATGATGATGATGATGATGAGGACATGATTGGTGATTATTTTGATAATCAGATATGTATATTAAGAGGTTTGGTTGGAAAGTTTTTCTTTGGAAAAAAGAAAAATCTCGAAACAAAACAACAAGGAAAACGCGCCCACGCAATGCAAAGCTAAGCAACAAATGAAAAATTGTCTACAATTTATCATAATTTTTTCTTTTATCATCACATTTTAATTTATTTATATTACAAATTTTTCATTTTTTTAAATAACTATATTACAATAACTTTTTTCATTTTTTTATGATAAAACAACAACTAAATCACCAGCTTCAACCATATCCCCATTCTCATGATAAATCTTAACAACCGTACCATCTCTTGGTGCATTAACAACCATTTCTGTCTTCATGGCTTCAACCACAATCAATGCTTGATTAGCAACAACTTGAGCACCAATCTCCACCAATGATTTCCAAAATCTACCGGAATATTCACTATAAACTAATTCAGCATCATCATCGAATTTTTCATCTTCTTGAACTTTAGTACCTTGTTTTTCCAATTCACTATTGGAAATTTGAATCAATCTATTAAATTCTTCTAATTTTTCACCACCTTGATTTTGTTGAAATTCTTCAATTGATTTAGAATTCTCTTGAATCCATTCCAAATATTTCCCATGATCAAATACGGTTTCAATTATGTCAACTTTGAATTTTCCAGCATTCATTTCTTCAGCAAATCCATCAATTTCTTCTTCTGTAACTGGATAAAATTCAATTTGATCAAATGGACTCAATAACCATGGTTTGGTATCTGGAGAATGTTCTCCTAAACTCAATTTATCCCAAATTGGAACGGTTCTACCAACCAATTGATAACCTCCAGGGGATTCCATAGTATAGATACACATGTAGTTACCACCAATACCAACAGTACCATTTGGGGTAAATGTTCTTGATGGGTTATATTTGGTACCCAAGAATCTATGCCTTGGATCTAATGGAACAGCACAAGGTGCACCCAAGAAAACATCACCTAATCCTAACACTAAAAATCTGGCAGTGTACAACATATTCTTGACATCATTTCTATCAATACCATTGATGTTGGCAATGAAATCCACATTATTTGGTAACCATGGTGCTTCACTTCTAATGGTTTCTTGATATCTTTGAACTGCATCCAAGGTTTTCTTATCTTCAAATGCCATTGGTAACTTGATGATTCTTGAATTCACTCTCCATTTATTAACAAATATGATTTCCCTTTCATAAGAAACCAAAGTGTCCAAAGCTTCTTGTTGAGTGATTTCATCAGTAAATTCAACAAGAACAGATCTAACACCTTGTGATAATTCAAAAATACCCTTTGGTTTGTATTCTTTAACCATGGCATCTAATTTATGAATTCTATAGGATAAGTTCAAATCAAGCAAATTATCACCATATTCCACAAGGATATATCTGTCACCAGCTTGACGATAGGTTACTTTTGGAGCATTAGAAGAAACTTTAAATTGATATAAAACTGGGTTTTCAGGAGCTGGTAATTTGTGAGTTTCCAAATTTGGTAAATCACCAATCAATTCTTCAATGATTTTATTTTGTTGTTTTTTCAAATCTTTAGCAGATTGATAACTAATTGGAATAAATTGAATGGATTCACCTGGTTTAACTTGACCAATTTTCCATAATTCAGATTCAGCCACAACAGCTTCACAAACAAATCCACCTAATGAAGGACCATCACATGTTAAAATAACTGGCTCATCACCAGTGAAATTGACAGCTCCCATAGAATAAACATAATCATGAGTATTTGAAGGATGTAACCCACCTTCACCACCATCTTTTCTGGCCCATTTTGGCTTTGGGCCAATTAATCTAACACCAAATCTATTGGAATTATAATGAACTTTCCAAGTTTCTGAAAAAAATTCAGCCACAGATTCTGGTTTGAAGAAATCGGGAGAACCATGAGGACCACAAGTAACACCAACTTTCCAAATTTTGTTATCATAATTTGGAACCAATGATTTGGAAATCTTAGATGGTTCAGAAATTGGAGTAGGTAATGTTGAACTGGAAACATCTGCTTGTCCAACAAATAATACATCACCTAATTTCAAGACTCTTCCATTGTATCCACCCAAGTTACCCAAGGCAAAAGTAGATCTTGAACCTAAATATTCAACCACATCAATGCCTCCTCTAATAGACAAATAAGCTCTGCATCCAGTACTCAATTTACCAATCGACAATCTGTCACCACTCCTGAGAACAATTGGTTCCCATTGGGTAACTTTTTGACTGTTCACTTCAACGTCAGCTTGACCACCAGTAACGGCAACAACACAATCTTGATGGAACAAAAGTTTAGGACCGCTCAAGGTGATCTCAATACCTGGAGCAGCAGCATCGTTACCAACAATTCTGTTGGCTACTCTGAAAGAATACTGGTCCATACAACCGGATGGAGGCACCCCAATGTGCCAGTAACCTGGTCTACCTGGATAATCTTGAACAGTGGTATAAGCACCAGGTTGTAACACTTCAATGGCATGTGGTTTGTATTCATAAGAATCTAAAATTTTGGTGGCAACTGCAGCTTCTTCAAACATTTTGGAATTGGCAATTGATCTTAAATAGTCCACATTGGTAATACACCCATAAACAATGGTTTCATCCAATGCTTTACGCAATTTCTTCAATGCATCGTCTCTGTCTTTACCATGAACAATGATTTTAGCTAAAGTTGGATCATATTCAGCAGAAATAACAGTACCTTTTTCAACCCAAGTATCAACTCTGGCCCATTCTGGGAAATTAACTTGTGATAATTGACCTGGAGATGGCATAAAATCTTTGACAGGATTTTCAGCATATAATCTTGCTTCCATGGACGCACCTTTAACTTCAATTTTTTGATTGAAATCGGGTGGAATGTCAGCAGCAATCAAAAGCATCCATTCAACCAAATCCAATCCAGTAACCATTTCGGTAATTGGATGTTCCACTTGTAATCTTGCATTGACTTCTAAGAAATAGAATTCATCTCTCTTGGCATCGTAAATATATTCAACAGTACCAGCACATTTATAATTCATCGAAGCACCAAGTGATTCAGCAGCTTTTCTCATTTTGGTTCTGGTGGCTTCTGGTAAATTAGGAGCAGGGGTTTCTTCAATGATCTTTTGATTTCTACGTTGTAAAGAACAATCTCTTTCACCAACAGCAATGGCATTACCATATCCATCACCTAACATTTGCACTTCAACATGTCTGGCATTTTCCACAAATCTTTCCAAGAAAACACCTGAATCACCAAAATAAGATGCACCTTGATGTTGAACTGTTTGGAAAACTCTTTCGATATCTTCTTCAGAATCAACTTTCTGTAAACCAATACCACCACCACCGGCAGTTGATTTAACCATTACTGGATATTCTAATTTGGCAGCAATTTCACGGGCTTCTTTGGCATCTTTAACTAATCCAGAACCTGGAACTAAAGGAACACCAGCTTTTTCAGCAATTTCTCTGGCTGAATGTTTCAATCCCAATTTTCTAATGGCATCACCAGAAGGTCCAACAAACACAATGCCTTCTTTACCGCAACGATCAGAAAAATCTGCATTTTCTGACAAGAACCCATAACCTGGGATGATTGCTTCTGCTCCTGAATCTTTAGCAGCTTTGATAACTTTTTCGACATTAATATAAGTTTCAGCGGCAGTGGTTCCATGTAAGGGGATAGCAACATCAGCCATCAATGAATGTTGAGCATATTTATCTGGATCTGAATAAATAGATATAGCTTTAATACCCAATTTCTTTAAAGTCTTGATGATTCTAACAGCAATTTCACCCCTATTGGCAACCAATACAGAATTGAATGGTTTCTTTTGGGAATCACGTTTTAAATCTTGTTGATAATTCTTCCAACCGCCGAATTTGGTAATATCAACAGTACCTGGTTGCTTATAACCAAACTCTTCACAAATGAATGATTTGCACCATTCACCTGATTTCAATTCGACTGATCCAATACCTAATGGTTCAGGTACAAATTTAATGAATTCACCAAATTTCTCCTTTGGAACGGAATAAACTTCGATAGTAATATATTCCCCTTCAGATTCTGATTCAACCCTTCTTAATCCTGGCTTAGAAACTGGTCCAGTTTTAGGTAATGCATATAATTTGTAATTCTTGGAAGTAGTGGTTGATTCGATAAATCTAGCATCGGCTTTTTCCAATTGCCAATGTAATTCAAATCCTTCGAGATGAGCTCCAACAACAGCTAATTTAACAGTATCTTGTGGCTTTGAAATTGGTAATTTGTATAATTCATCATGAATAGTAGACACTTTCTTTTCAGCAATACCACACTTACGCAAACTTTGGGATTTTAAATAACGACTAGCCAATTCCAATAATGCATAATCATTAAATTTATGAGACAACAAGGTAATACCAAATGGTAATCCATCACTTCTGAAACCAGCAGGAATAGCTAAGGCCGACATATCTGCCAAATTGACGAAATTTGTATAAGTACCTTGATAAGAATTGATCTTTATTGGTTCTTTGGTGACTTCTTCAATGGTTGGATTCAATGGAGCAGTTGGTACAATTATGGCATCGATATCTTTTAATAATTTATTGACTTTTTTCAAAATTCTCTTTCTCTTATATTCAAATTCAAAAAAAGTAGGAGCTGAATTATTTTCACCACCTTTAATGATTTGCATAACTGTTGGATCTAAATCTTTTTCAGGTGGGTTGGTTGCAAGAAAATCTTTACATGCAACAAACCTTTCTGAAACCCACGGACCTTCATATAAACATTTGGCCAATTCCAATAATGGTTCAATATCCAAAGATATCAATTCACAACCAATTTTTTCAAATTCTTCAACTGCTTTTCTGTAGATCTTGGGGTTTTCTTCTTCTCCATACCATAATAAATTGGTTGGTACTACTATTCTTGGCCTTTTGGGGAATTTTAATAATGGGTTTTGTGGCATTGACCTAGAATATTCATCATTGTCATCTTCTTGTGCCATTATGTTGAAAGTCAATTGGGCATCTTGTAAATTCAAAGAAAATATGGAAACACAATCCAAAGATTTACAAGCAGGAACAACCCCAGAACATGAAAACACACCTTTGGTAGGTTTTAACCCAATAAGATTATTCAATCCAGCAGGAACTCTACCTGAACCAGCAGTATCTGTACCTAATGCAATTGGTACAATACCTCTAGCGACAACAGAAGCAGATCCAGCAGATGATCCACCACTAACATATTTGGAATTGAATGTGTTGGGAGTTATTCCATATGGGGATCTTGTACCAACCAAACCGGTGGCGAATTGATCTAAATTAGTCTTACCAATGATTATGGCACCTGCATCTCTTAATAATCTCACCGTAGTGGCATCTTCTTGTGGAGAATAGGAAAATGAAGGACATGCGGCAGTGGTGTTGAAATATTTGGCATCTATGTTATCTTTAACTGCAATTGGGACACCATATAGTGGTAACTCACGTTTGTTTGATTTGGATTGTAAAAATTTCCATTGATGTTCTAAATTATCCAAACTTGCCAAAGAAATCCATGCAGGATCTTCTGGTGCGGAATTTTGGGATTTCAATAATTGGGATAACAATTCAAAGGATTCATCTGGAGTTGATTCATAATGGAATTTCTTCCAATCTTCGACTGACCAACCAAGATATGACATTATGGGATATTACTGTTAATTATGAGTTGTTGTAAAATTAAGCAACAAGTTGTACAATGTTGATGATGTTGGAATTGTACAGGTATAAATAAAATAATAGATAGAATAGTTGGAAAGCTGAAAAATTCGAAATATAGTAAAAAGTTTGGGTTGGTCTTTGGGATAATGATTAAAAGAAAAAGTTAGAAAAGAAGAAAAGGGAGTCATGATTGAAGAAACGGTTAATGGGAAATCATAGTCATATTTATTTATTTTTCTTTTTTGTTGGTTGTTCTTCGGAAATTGCCATAGAGTATTCCGTATATGTCCCTGATAAGAAATATATGATTAGATCAATCTGCCAAAAAAAAAAGACTTTGGATGTAAATTACATTTGAACGCGAGATCCCGGTGACAGTCGTGTGCGATAGGTCAATTCTCGGCATTTTCCCTCCCAAAGGGTTTACCGTCGGCCCTGCTCCCGCCATGGCGAAAGTAAGCCGTCAACGATGTTTTTTTGGTACAAAAGATTAAAGAACATAATTAAGACCATTGAATCCGATTTCTTACGATAGAATTTACAGAGATAGATGATTATTGGCTGAGAATGCGATGAGAATGAGGTTGGCTATCGTTTTATCTATTTAGTAATGTGACCGTTTTATCTGGCTACCATTTAAATGATCTGATATTTCCATATTTCGGCCAATCTTTCGGTCCCACCGACTAACACAGCGAAACAGAATAAAAAAGATTTGGCAACTGATAAAACACAATCTAATGCTTGGCTGCTGTAGGTTGTTCCCCCACTCTCCCCCACTCTCACTCACAACTTTTGTTCAACCATTAAACAGCATCAAACATAGGTTCCTATTCTCATGTCTTGTTTTTTATTATTAGTTCGCTACATCATTTGTTACGTAAGTACGGCTCTGATATACTAAACACAAAATACTTTTTTAAATCATCAGCCAATAAAAATCTTCTGATACCAAAAAAAAAAAAAAAATTGCTAATTCATTTTTAACAAGAAAACGGAAAAAAAAAAAATTATCAAATCTGTCAAATCGCACTGATAAGAATTCTCTCCCCTCTCTAATCGGGATGATTTCCTGATTTTTTTTTATCAGATCTCTTCCTTATCATGCCCATCACTAATTTGTTTTATCAGAGTGGTTTGAATAACCCAATTTTGCAACTATCTATGATTTGCAACATAATCGCCGTTCGATATTCTCTTCTGATTATTTGAACAAATTTAATAGCTTTTTTTTAGTTGGGAAATGTAGAATGACAGAATGATACGGCTGGTCTTCTTTATTTTTTTAACAATATGCAAATACATGCTTCGTTATTCCTACACAAAGTAATTACATCAAGAATCCACAAAGAAAACCTGATGGTGTGATTGATATGTCTTAGTGTAGGAGATGTCTTTCTGGGAAAAACTTGTATCGATGTATATCAAATATATAAGAAATTATCAATTAAATAAAAGCGCTATTACAACTCTAAACAACTAACTAACTACAGAAACAAATAAAAAGAAAATGAATTAAAAAAGTAAAAATCAATCTATAAGGAAAATAAAAAAATTCTCTTATTCCTTCTTCATATCATCCAAAGCATCATCGATATTAGCAGGGGTGGTGTATCCGTTATCCAAAGCTTTACCATCAACAACATCATGAGTAATAGCAGTACCAGACAATTGAGCTTGCAATTGAGATCTAACGGCATGCATATCTTCTGGATGTTCGTTTTGCCATTCTCTCAATTTGTATGATTGACCAGTCAAATCCCAGTAGATACCTCTGAAAGTATGGTATAATTCACGTCTTCCTTCATAGATTGGATAAACAATGACTTGGAAAGCAGAATACCATAACCAAAGGAAAAAGACAGCAACCCAACCAGTAAAGAATTTCTTGGAGAAAACATAACCAGTACCATACATTGGCATTGGGAACAAGACTAAAAGACAGATGGTGATGGAAACACAAACAATACAACAAAGTTTGAATGCCTTGACTAAAGTGGCTCTTTCTTGCGCATATTTTTCTCTTTCTCCATCAACCATTTGACTAGCAATAACAGAAATTTGTGATTTGACTGGACTCAATCTTTCTGGATCAGATGTGACTTCTCCTAAGGCTTCAGCTAATTCTTCTTCTTCGTCAACTCTAGTAATTCTCAGATCTAACAATTTCCAATCAAAGTTTTGTGGTTTGAATGCAAAAGTAAGTACTGGGATAATGACAAGTGGAGATAATAAGGCAACACAGTTACCAGTCAACATTGGATCATCCATAAAAGTGTTCAAGTAAGTAACAGAACCTTCTTGTTTTTTGGTACAAACCAACCAAGCCATGATAGCCAAAGCAGTAGAAATAATAGGAGTGAAAGTAGCAGCATGCCAGTTTTGTCTCTTTGATAAAATGGTCAATGCTGAAGATAAGACGGCACCACCGATGATAACACCCATCATTTCGTACAAGTAACCCATGGAAACACCAGCGTAGTAAAGACCAATAGCAAATCCCGCCATAGCGTATGCGAAAATAACAACGGAAACGTGAGAAATCCAGATCAATTTCTTACCAGTAGCAGCTGGGTTGATGTAAGTTCTGTAGATATCATAAGTGGAGATGGTGGAAACAGCAATCAATTCGGCACTCATGGCAGAAGTAACAGCCATAAACACCATAAGCAAAGCCAAAACAGCACCACCTTGTCCCAAAAGAGCAGATGCCGCGTTAGGAAGAACCAAACCTTCAGCAACTTCAGCTTCGGTCATTGCTCTACCAAATGGCCAGTATTGGGTGTTTTGCAAAGCTAAGGCAGAAAGACCCATGGTAAGGGAAGTAAAGGCTGGAACTGGTAACCAAGCAAGGGAACCCAAGATATAACCTTTGTAACTCGAAACTGGATCAGCAGCGAATGCTTTGTTGAAATAACCATTGTCCAAGAAAACAGTACCAAAGTTACCAATAATGTTGATGACAAAGAACATACCACCAGATCTAGAACGCATGGTTAAATAGGAACCTTGAGCATTTCCTTCTCTTGGGTTTGCTTCAGCATAGGCAGTGACCAAATCCCAAACTGCACCAGGAGAACCTAATTTATCAGAAGTAGCCCAGGCAACAAAACCAAAGATCATTATGATGATGATCAAAACAGCAGTATGGGCATAATCAGTTAAGAAAGTAGCCTTGATACCACCAAAAAGGGTATAGACGACGACACCCAATGGTAAAAGCAAACAAGCAGCAACTGGATGCATTCCGGTTAAATCGTTGACGGCAGCACTACCACCAGCAAGTAACATCACAGTGACCAAAATATTTGTACAGAACCCCCAAAAAATGTAAACAAAATGGGTAATGGCGCCGTATCTACCTCTGACGATTTCCAAATAAGTATGTGCAGCAGGAGCTCTCTCACGAGCCTTGATGGCTAAACAGGCAAAAAGGGTAATTTGGGCAGTTGCACCAGCACCATAGAAAATAGAACCACTGATACCATTTCTGAAAACTTGAGAAGTACTTGTAAGCAAAGTTGCACTCCAAGTCCAACTCGAAACAACAGCTGAAGCAATTAACCCAGTTTTAACAGATCTACCTGCAGTTGCAAACTCTTCTGCAGTCATGATTTCTTTATTGTAACGTTTTAACGCATAAGTGGTGGCAACCATACCAATGGCAAAGACAAAACCTAAACCAACCACAACCGCATAACCGGCACCCTGTGGTAAGGGGAAACTCAGATCGGACATTGATGAAATTTATAATGTGTTATTTGTACGTGTGTGTGTGTATATGATAGATGTGCAATTGGCTTGATGCAAATGGCAATTAGGGGGAATGGTAATGAAGATGAAGATGAAGATGAAGATGATAATTGAAATATGAAATCGAAGGAGAATCCATCTTCTATTTATAAATGGTTTTTCAACAGTATAGTCCCTTTAGTGTTATCTCTATTTTTTTTTTGCAATCACCCTTATCTCTGTGTCATGAGATTTGGCACGTTAATCTGTGGAAAAAAAAATTGTTGATAATAAGGTTACGCACATAAAATAAAACTGCCTATTCTATTATGCCGTTCCCCCAGGAACAAAAATGCAGTAAAAAAAAATACAATAGCAACAGTAATAGCAATAGTAATAGGATAATCTTTTGAGTTATGAGCCCATCTCATGGATAATGCTAATCCCTCTCATATGGGGATGTCGTTTTATTTTTTTTTTCCTTTTTCCTTATTAATTTTTTGAAATAGATAAAATACTATAAGGCGAAATTATTATCGTCCTGAGATTTTTTACTCTGCCGATGAGCAGTTGGAAAGTTTAGCCGGTTCGCCTCGTGATGAGACCAAATGACGAGTGCCTCACTTATGAACCATTCAACTTGGTTAATCATGCTTTGGTAGGGCATATCAAGAGTAACATCCCTGTGGCGTCCTGTGTGAATTACATCAATCAGGTAAACCAAGTAAGGAATAGTGTAATTTAATTGTTAGACAACCATCTTTCTTTATTTCTTTCTTTCTATACACAAACAGAAAAAGTCAAAAATAAATTTACAAGTTAATGTCACAAAAAGTTAAAAAATGACAAGAAAAAATAAACTTTTGAACGCCGAATGGGAAAGTCGTGTTATCGGTTCCAAGAAAATAGAAAAAAAATCGACATGGGCCGTCGCGGGCCTATCAACTACACGATTGGTTCTAATTCAAGGTTTTACTTCTTCCATACGTATTGCAACTGATCATGAGACCCTTCACAGGTTATTGATATCTGATAATTGATAATTTGATATAGTTATCATGTCATCTAAATTATGTTACTGAAGAGAAGAAAAGATAAGCACGCAGATTTGCCCAATTTGGTAATTGCAAAAGCCATCATTTATCCGCGCTTCAATTGCCCCTATTGGATATTCCTCCATACACTCTTTTTATCACAAGGAAATAATCTCATACAATCTCATTCTCGTCTGATAATCGAACACGGGCCCTACAGTATTTCCCTATCTATCTTAATGATTATCTACGTCTTTTGTATTGATTCATCGTTCTATTGTTCTAATTCTCGTATCTAACATACAATGCATCTATGAAATGGGGATGCTTGATCCCTGGAGGCTTAGCCCTTTTGAATCCTTCAACTGCTTCTTGTACTGACCAGCCTAATACTTCAATCAAATAACAACAAATCAAAAATCCCGTTCTGTTGAATCCGTAATGACAATGTACTGCTATCAATGGGTTCTCCACTTTATTCTCATTTAGGATATCATTAATTAATTGAATAAATCTTCGAATCGCACTCTGATCAGGTACAACTTTCGAAACAGTAGCACATTTATAATACTCGATGTGTTGCAATGATTTAGGACTATAAGGTGGAATGTCCGCTGATATATCTATGATTGCTATTAATTGACCCTTGGCCTCATTCGACGTACTTATTTCGGAATAAAACTTTTCTTCCAAGATCTTGGGAGAATGTACTGGGTCATCTTCTCTTAATGTTTTCATCCCCAATAATGGAGCTATATCTTTCCCATCTTTTCTCGTAATATTGAATGATACGGATTGCAAGTTCAGCCATTTCAATTCATTCTTCAACCCCCATTTATCTCCAGAGATTTTCGCTTTGATCTTCAACACCCAAGCCGGTGACAAATGTAATCTTTCAGGAAACTTCAGTTCAAGATGGTTCAATATTATACCACTAATGAACTCCGGTTTGACAAGCAATAACGAATGTCCCACATTTTTAACTTCAATTGCCGAAGAAACCTTACGATCAAACGTGGTGGTCAAGAACTCGTCACATTTGTATATGGTCGATATTGGAGTTAATTGATCATTTGAACCACATATGAAAACTGTCTTCTCATAAACATGTTTATCTTCTGGGTTGTTATTGAACTTACTGATTGCCGTGATTAGCTCAGATGTGGTTGCTTTCTTGAACCCACTAACATATCTAAGGACAATATCCGAGTTGACATCCAAATTCCATCTAAACTGACGCAACTTATTATACATTGTGTTCCCCGTTTTGGACAATTGACGGATCACACTGGCACTATCTAGTCCTTCTAATCGATCCCACGTTCTGAAAAAATTAAACAACCAAGGGAGAAATGTAAAGATTTTGAGCATGTTCAACAGCCCATGGGATTTTGTCTTTTCGACTTCTTTAGTGGTATCATCAACCAAAGATGGCGGAGATAATAAAATCAATCCTTCCACTTTATGTTCTGGCAACTTCTTGGCTAGTTTGATCGAAATATGAGTACCCATAGAATGTCCCACAAGAACAATCTTCTTTTTTTCTGGAACTTGTTGTTTAATAAATTCATATACTATACTGACGATATTATCTGTAGTGAAATCTTCCCACGTCATTTTAACAATACTTGAAGATATTTTCGATTTATCTTCCTCCGAGATTTGGGATACAATTTTGTAGCCATCATTGAACTGTAATTTCGAACTTCCAAACCCAGGTAAATCCAAAGATAATGTTTCCAGACATTGGGAAAGTAACCCCATTAAGGGTTCAAATTGGGCCATTTGTCCTCCCAACCCATGAATAAATACTATGATCGGCGATTCGTTCAATTCTCTACTAACATCAACTTGATCGTCTGTTGACAATTGTTGATTAGCCTCATTTTTCATAAAGTTTACCAAAGGATGTGGAATATGTAAAGTATTTAAAGTAACTGAATCTATTGATAATGCATCTTGTTCACTCAAATCTACCACTGTTGTTTTGCAATATTTTGCTATTAATGAACAATCACTTGCCTCGTGGTTAATGACATATTCTTCAAACTTGTTTGGATATCCCAAAATATTAATCTTGAAAAATTGAGTTAATTTCTTTGTCAATGTTGATGTTTTTTCCTTTTGTAATGCAGCTAGAACCGATGACTTTTCTTTTCTTGAAGTAGATGAATTGTCATGGTTTGTGGAAGCTGCCACGGCTAATAATTCACGTGTTTCCTCAGTATCTAGTTGTACCATACTTGATCAAACGTTTCAAGTAGTAAAAATATGGATAAGGCAAAGCAGGTGAATCTACGGTAGTGGTAAGTGGACTAACGAAAGATAATGTTCTCGAGTGTTGTGGATATTCGATAACTGTGTGTATGAGTAATAGATAAACGGCGAAATGTTCTCTTACTCTCTCTTTCTCTTTCACACACACGCACCAAAAAAATTAAAAATAAAATAAATTGAAGAGAAGTTATGCACCGAAAAAGAAACCGAAAAAGAAATGAAAAGTTGAACAGGGCTCTTCCACCAACGCCCCCCCCCCCCCGCTGATTAATTTACAAAACGGCAGAAAAAAGAAAATGGTTATCGCTAACCAAAAATGACCTTTTTTTTTGCATAGTAGAACTAGAGAGGATTGTTTCTTGCATTGACACTGCTATCTCTATCCAATTCAAGTGATAACTGGTAGTTAAAGATGATTCAAGTATCAATCTTGTGGATGAATACTTCCGCAACAAAGTCATTCCAACAACTCTCAATGAAATAAAAATAAATAAGGTCAACCATGTTATTGATTTCCTTTTCAATAACATGTTTTCTTCAAAACCGTGACCATACCCTGAGTGCTATTGTAAATGGGTAACTTTGACGGACCAATGAATGGATGCAAAAACCCGACTACCTTGTATTAAGCTGAACTAACCAGCACGGACACCTCCACTCCACATATGTGTATTTCTTCTAACCTTAGAATTCTATACCCCCGGATAACATTGGTTGTGCTAACAGTTTCAGTTTCCGTAAGAAAACATCCAATTTTTTTAAATATAATACAGTTCATGGTTGTTGACATCCAAGTTGTGACATGACAGATGTCGCATCTTCAGTAATAGGACCTATCACGTGGCCCGTTGTATTCATATCCAATAGTTGCAAAAGCCCGGCACTCCAGTTTTGACTCACGTGAATTCTAACACCAATAAGACCCAAATATTTTTTTCATTGCAGTTAATATATTTCAATTTCTCTATTTTATACGTACTTTCTCTATACACGTCCAGATCTTTCACCACGGCCTTTCCAATCAGTTCTGTAAAAACTAAATATGGTAAATAACGGATGTTGCGCTTCACCACATCCCGACTAGGAGGTTTCGATTCTCACGATTAAAGCCGAAAAAAAAAAAAATCTTGAAACAAATAAAGTGTTGTTATTTTTAATTCAAGAGACCCTATAATATACCACGTTCAACGGCGTACAAAAAAAAAACCTCCTACACCTTTTGGAGAAAACAAATATAGAATGTCTTCTTCTACTCCTTTTTCCTTTGATGAAAGGGATTCATTTGACGATTTGGATAGTTCGCTAGATAGAGCTCTAAATAGTGCCACCAATAATTTGTTCAAATATTCCAACGGCACTAAAAGCAATAACAGCATAAATAACTCACAAGGATCAATACCAGCAATACCATTAGTGACTTTAAACTCAAATAATAGTTTGGACGGTCTTGAGGATAGTGCTCCATTAATTAATAATCAAAATATTTATTCGTATTCACATAGTCATTCACTTTCATCTTCAAGTTCTTCGTTAAATTTAGCCGCCAGATCGTTTTCATCCAAATTCAAGAGATTTATCAGAAAATCGGTACAATTTTTCAATAATGCCAAGAGGGAATTGGATCAAGATAGATTGAAACAAGCTGGTGGTTCAAATTTCTCACAAGTGACAGATGAACGTTACATTTCAGCAAAAACTACAAATCTAAAAGCAAATAACATATACCCCAGCAATGCCATTTCCAATGCAAAATACAATCCAATCACATTTATTCCAATCATTTTATACGAACAATTTAAATTTTTCTTCAATTTATATTTCTTGGTGGTGGCATTATCTCAAATCATCCCACAATTAAGGATCGGATATTTGTCGTCCTATGTGGTGCCACTAGCGTTTGTTTTGACAGTGACAATGATGAAAGAAGCAGGGGACGATATACAGAGACGTCAAAGGGACAAGGAACAAAATCACGAATTATATGAAGTGTTGAACAGAAGTTCTGTTGATGCATTAAGTGTTGAGACAAAGCTTGTGCCAGCAATGGGGTTACGAGTAGGAGATTTGGTGAGGTTGCATAAAGATGTACGCATACCGGCGGACATGATCTTGTTACAATCTTCTGAACATACTGGAGAAGTGTTTATTAAAACCGATCAATTGGATGGTGAAACCGATTGGAAATTAAGAATTGCATGCAGTGCCACTCAAGCTTTACAAAATGTTTCACAACTTGTAGCTTCAGTTGCCGTTATTGTGGGGAACCCTTCAAAGTCAATCCATAGTTTCAACGGACAATTAATTTATACATCACCATCAACAACAGGTTCGGCTTCACCCAATGCAAACAATGAAGCATTTGCATTATCTGTTGATCAAACATTATGGGCAAATACCGTGTTGGCATCGGGAACTGCCATAGGTATGGTAGTTTACACTGGTATTGAAACTAGACAACTGATGAACACTACGAAAAGTGGTGTGAAAACAGGGTTATTAGAATTGGAAATCAACAGTCTTTCTAAGATTTTATGTGCTGTTGTGTTTGTGTTGTCAGTGGTGTTGGTATTAGCTCATGGATTCCCATTGAAAAGAACGTGGTATATTGATATCATGCGATTCTTGATTCTTTTTTCAACAATTATACCAGTATCGTTGAGAGTTAATCTAGATCTCGCCAAATCGGTATATGCATCGCAGATTCAAAATGATAGTGCTATTGCAGGAACAATTGTTCGTACTTCTACCATTCCTGAAGATTTAGGTCGAATTGAGTATTTACTTAGTGATAAGACTGGTACTTTGACTCAGAATGAGATGGAATTGAAAAAATTGCATTTGGGATCAGTAAGTTATGCTGGAGATACGATGGATATAGTTTCGGATTATGTTAAAACCTTGTTGAAATATTTAGATTCTGGGCAAAAGAAAAGAGACTTGGGTTCACGTGTTTGTGAATTGGTTTTAACTTTAGCCTTGTGTCATAATGTTACCCCAACTTATGATGAAGATGATGAAGGAGATGGAATGAATGTGTTTGGGGAAGTGACTTACCAAGCTGCTTCTCCTGATGAAATTGCAATAGTGAAATTTTGTGAACTGGTTGGATTGAAGTTGTACAAACGTGATAGACATTCCATTACCTTGTTGCATGTTTCTAGTAATCAATTTTTGGAATTTGAAATATTGTACAATTTTCCTTTCAGTTCTGAAACCAAGCGTATGGGAATAATTGTCAAGGATAAAATTAGAGAGGATATTTGGTTTATGGAAAAAGGTGCAGATACTGTTATGTCGACCATTGTTGCATCCAATGATTGGTTGGATGAAGAAACTGGTAACATGGCACGTGAAGGTTTGCGTACTTTGGTTATTGGGAAAAAGAAGTTGAGCAACAAGGTTTACGATGATTTTGTGGATAATTACAAACAAGCTTCGTTATCCATGCATGATAGAGATAGCAATATGCAGAAAGTAATGAGTTATTATTTGGAACAAGATTTAGAGTTGCTTGGATTGACGGGAGTTGAAGATAGATTACAAAAGGATGTAAAAACTTCGATTGAATTGTTGAGAAATGCAGGAATAAAAATCTGGATGTTAACTGGTGATAAAGTTGAAACTGCCAAATGTGTCTCCATCAGTGCTAGATTGATTTCTCGAGGACAATATGTCCATGAAATCACCAAACTTGTACACCCCGAAATGGCTATGAACCAATTGGAATACCTCAGGATCAATACCAATGCATGCTTGCTTATTGATGGAGAGTCTTTAGCAACATACATGAAACATTTCAGTGATGAATTTTTTGAATTAGCAATTAAATTACCTGCTGTTATTGCTTGTCGTTGTTCTCCTCAACAGAAAGCAGACGTTGCGGTTATGATTAGAAAAATGACTGGTAAAAGAGTTTGTTGTATTGGTGATGGGGGTAACGACGTTAGTATGATTCAATGTGCCGATGTTGGGGTTGGTATTGTAGGGAAAGAAGGTAAACAAGCTTCACTTGCGGCAGATTTTAGTATTGATCAATTTTGTTACTTGTCGAAATTATTGTTGTGGCATGGTAGAAATTCCTACAAGCGTTCAGCCAAATTGGGTCAATTTATTATTCATCGTGGGTTGTTAATTTCTGTGGCACAAGCGGTGTATTCTATAGCATCGAAATTCGAACCATTGGCATTGTATCAAGGTTGGTTGATGGTGGGGTATTCTACATTTTATACTATGGCACCAGTATTTTCCTTAACTTTGGATTGTGATATCGATGAACATTTGACCAAATTATATCCCGAATTATATAAAGAGTTAACTTTGGGTAAATCATTATCATACAAGACTTTTTTCATGTGGGTATTTATATCTTTGTTCCAAGGATGTGCAATCCAATTGATTTCACAACAATTGCAAACATTATTATCTGATAAATTTACATCCATGGTTGCATTATCATTTTCATGTTTGGTATATAATGAATTGATCATGGTGGGGATATCTATTAATAAATGGAATAAAATCATGGCTAGTACCATAATTATCACATTTTTGGCATATATTGGTTCAATACCATTTTTACTGGAATATTTCGATCTTTCATATATCAGTTCTTTTACTTATATATGGCAAGTTGGATTGATATTAGTGGTTTCTTTATTCCCAGTTTGGTTAGTTCAATATTTGAATAGAAGATTAAGACCTCCAAGTTATGCCAAAGTTCAACAAGATTAATTCTCCACATATATAAAACACTTACATATATATATATATAGATACATAAACACATGCAGATGCACATTTTGTTTGTTTCAAAAATATTGATTGTATTTAATTATTCAATTCCTAAAAAAAAAAAAAAAAAAAAAACATTAAATAAACTATATATTATATTATTATCATATCATTAAAAACTTTATGGAATATTATCATCGATTTGCATAAATCTAAGAATAATCATAAATTGATCTTCTTCATAAGGGAAAGCATTTCTAAATTTAATCACATGTTTCCATCTTTTTGAATTCATACCTTTCAATTCTCTAAACAATTTATCCCATAAATGGAATCCACCAATTTTAGAACGAACTTCATTATTAGTCAAGACAATATCAAATTTTTCTGTAAATATAGGTACTTTACCATTACGTTGTTGATGAATTGCCCAAATTAAAATATGACCAAAATATGACAATACGGAATAATCTAAATTATTTTGATGAATATCCTTCTTGGATATAGTTAATTTAGTTCGAGTTTTTTGTAAATTAATTTCATCATATTCTCCAAATAATTCCAAAACATTGGGATAAATTTTAACCGTTTTTTTAAATCCTAAAGATTCATAAAGGGCAACATTAATACATAATGTTAAAAATATTTTTTTTTTCTCATAATCAATAAATAAATCATTGCTGTGGGTGGTTACGAATCGAACTGAATTTGCTGCATATTTGGAAATTGAAGATGAATTCATTAAAGTTTTGATTTTAACATCGGTTAATTCAGAATGAAGGATTTGGTCATGTGACATACCAATGATGGTTTTGATGGGTTGTACTTCGGAAAGATTCTCTGAGTATTTCTTATTGATTGAACTCTTGACTGATCTTAATTTTATGCTAAATGGATTATTGGTGTCGACGATGGAATCCGAGGTGGTATCCTTGATGTTTGGAGTTTTGGATTTTGATTTTGATTTTGATGGTGATGAAGATGATGATGGTATTGATTGTGATTCGCTTTCTGATTTGACTTTTGTTTCTGCTTCTGCTTCTGCTTCTATTTCTGCTTCTGCTTCTGCTTCTGCTTCTGTTTCTGCTTCTATTTCTATTTCTGATTGTTTAACAGCAGCAGCTTGTTTCTTTCTTCTATCTTTTCTCTTTTTATTCTTGAGTTTACGTCTAAGCGTTTCTTCTTCAGTTTCTTGTTGTTTCCCATCACCAATCTCACTGATTATAGTGGTATCACCATCATCAAAATCATGGGTAGTATCTACATCAGAAACATTTCTTTCCATTATCTTATTATCATTCTCTGAAATTGATGATTTCGAAAAATCTCTATCCCTTTTACCACGTCTATTTCTTCTTGGTGTTTGTGGTTTGTTATCTGATTGTTCATTATTCAATTTTGCAACCATTTCGGAGTTGTTGTTGTTGTGGTTGTTGTTGTTGTTGTTGTTTGAATCACCACTTTTGGATCTAATGTTTCCAGTGGATTTGGACTTTCTTAAATTATTATTATTCCTTCTTGAATCGGTTTTACCTTTATCAAAATTACGTTCACTTCTTTTCTTATTCAATCGAGTATTTCTCTTTTCCCTTTCCTTTGCATCACCCTTGACTTTTTCATCGTCATTGTCATCTTCATCGTCACTTGAAAATTCAAGACCTTCCATATCTTTAGTGACATCCGCAATAGTAAATTTCCTTGGTGTTTTAGGTATGGCTTTGACATTTCTTCTTTTGTTTTTATCTTTAAATGAATCCAGAATAACAATCTCATCTAATCTCCCACTATTACCATAAACTTCTTCTCCCTCTCCCGTTGTCTTCTCTTTATTTGATAATAAATAATCTAAATCATTTTCAAAATCTTGTGAATCATCAACAACAACATCAGGTGTTGATGTACCGGAAGATGTTATATCAAGGTTATTTTTATCAGACATCAATTTAGTATTGTTGGTGTTGGTGTTGCTGGTTGTGGATGATGAAGGTTTTTTGGCCTTTCTTCGAATTCTTCGTTCTGCCATTGCCGTAGGTGTCATTGATTTAATGAATTAAATGAAAACTATTTTCCTGTTAAAATCCTACCCACGGAATTCTTTACGATAGGGATATGTCTAACTAGAACCAAAGCCAAAGCAAAAAGACAACGAATGCAATAAGAAGAAAGAAAAAGTTTTTAATCTAAAAAAAAAAATTCCAGAAATGTAGTTTTTTGAAAAAAGAAAAAATTATTTGGAATAAAATGGTCAGGTTTGGCTTGGGGGAATTGAATTAAGTTGAGTTTTGAAAATTTTATTTTTCAAAAAAAATTAGAATATTTACTAACACAAAAAAAAATTTAAATTATTCTCTTGGTCTTGTATGGGTGCATGTTTGTACTGAACAACTCAGCTCAGACTTCAGGTCAGTTTCAAGTGTGAGTTTCAAAGGGTGTTAATATATTTTAGACGAGACGAATGAAAATCAAATCAAATCGATGTCGATCAAGTTGGAAAGACGTGCAACAATGTACAACCGAATGCGGCTTTTTTTTTTAGCGTTTAAGGAAATTACACGAGACCCTTTGGCATCGGAGACGGTCCCTTGTCTCACTTATTGTTAACTTTCAACTTCTTATCATTTATAGAATAGAGGAATATTTATTTATAAATATGTATATAACATTTTTGGTTAGTTGGGTTTTTATTTTTTTTTTTTGTCATTTTATAAGTGAAACTTTCACGAGACAATGGGCAATACATTTCTAATATGCTAGTATCGTTTTTAATTTTGTATTTATCTGTCATCTCTTTGGGTTACTCACAAACAAAACCTAACTTAGAAGGTACCAACAAATTCTTCAGTGACTTTTCTCAAGTGTTCTAATTCATCTTTAGATAATTCACCTTTATTCTTGATAGCATCCAAAATAGCACTTTCGTTAGCTTTCAAGAAACCCATGAAAGCTTCTTCAAATTCACCAATTCTGTCAAGGGCAATATTGTCCAAGAAACCGTTAACACCAGCGAAAATCAATGGAACTTGTTCTTCGGCAGCCAATGGGTGGTATTGTTTTTGTTTCAATAATTGGGTTAATCTTTCACCTCTGTTCAAGGTTTGTTTGGTAGAAGCATCCAAATCAGAACCAAATTGGGCAAAAGCGGCAACTTCTCTATATTGGGCCAAGAACAATTTCAAAGAACCAGCAACTTGTTTCATAGCTTTAACTTGAGCAGCGGAACCGACACGGGAAACGGACAAACCAACGTTAATAGCTGGTCTAATACCTTTGTAGAACAATTCAGCTTCCAAGAAAATTTGACCATCGGTAATGGAAATAACATTAGTTGGAATATAAGCAGAGACATCACCACCTTGGGTTTCAATGACTGGTAAAGCAGTCAAAGAACCAGCACCATAAGCATCGGACATCTTAGCAGCTCTTTCTAATAATCTAGAATGCAAGTAGAAAACATCACCCGGGTAAGCTTCTCTACCTGGTGGTCTTCTCAACAACAAGGACAATTGACGGTAAGCAACAGCTTGTTTGGACAAATCATCATAGACAATCAAAGCGTGTCTACCATTGTCTCTGAACCATTCACCAATAGCACAAGCAGTGAATGGAGCAATATATTGCAATGGAGCGGCTTCAGAAGCAGTAGCAGCAACAATAACAGAATATTTAAGGGCATCATTTTGTTCCAAAGTTTGAACCAATTGAGCAACAGTGGATCTCTTTTGACCAACGGCAACGTAAACACAGTACAACTTCTTCTTTTCATCAGTACCATTGTTCCATCTCTTTTGGTTCAAGATAGCGTCCAAAGCAACAGCGGTTTTACCAGTTTGACGATCACCAATAATCAATTCTCTTTGACCTCTACCAATTGGGACCAAAGCATCAACGGATTTCAAACCAGTTTGCATTGGTTCGTGGACAGATCTTCTTGGCAAGATACCTGGAGCTTTAACTTGAGCTCTGGAGTAAGCAGCAGCCTTAATTGGACCTTTACCATCGATTGGGTTACCCAAACCATCAACAACTCTACCCAACAATTCTGGACCAACTGGAACGGAAACAATTTGACCAGTTCTTTTAACGGTTTCACCTTCCTTGACTGATCTATCAGAACCAAACAAGACAACCCCGACTTGGTCAGCTTCCAAGTTCAAAGCCATACCTTTAGCACCGGAAGAGAATTCAACCAATTCTTCGGCTTGAATGTTGTTTAAACCGTAAATACGAGCAATACCATCACTAAAATAGTTATGAAAGTTAGTATAATTGTTGCAGTTAATAGATCCATCCATCCCATTCATTCATGTATGCATCCCCTTATTTATCTTCTTGTTGTGTTGTCTAAGTTAATTTGTGTGTGTGCACACTCGCACGCAAAAAAAAATTCGGCCAATAAAAATTGAACAAAAATTTTTCAGACCGACAGTGACATTCAAAAGTGTGTAACAAAGGGGGATATGGAAAGTCGATGATGATAATCAATTGATTTTGTAATACATACCCAACGGATAAAACTCTACCGGTTTCGTTCAAGTCAGCTTTGTCAGAGACACCTCTAATTCTGTCTTCCAAGATTGAAGAAACTTCAGTTGGGGCAGCCTTAGCAGAAGCGTATCTTTGGGCAGTTAATAAAGTTGGACGAGCCTATAGTTGTAAAATGTTAGTAAAACATTGTTTTTTGTTGTAGTTCGTGATAATTGATTGTGGTATTCCCTAGTCTTGTTTGTCGATATCCAGTTTTAAAAAAAAAAAAATACTGCTGTATTAATCTCCACATTTCAGGCCTCAATTGATTGATTATATGAACCAATCGCTATGTTATTCTTAATATTCAATTGTCTTGGATTGATTTTTTTGTTTTGTTTTTTGTTGTTTCTTCAAAATCGTCCACTGTTGGTTTTGCAAATTCACAATTAACAATCATGCGTTATGATGAAATAAAGGTTCTATAATACATACAACTCTTAATGATGATCTAGCAGCAACGGCAGCTGAACGAGCAGCAGTACGTAAAATAGGACGAGCTGACAACATTGTTCTATAATTTCTTCTTTTTATTGGTGTTGAGGGGGGGAATAAATAGAAGTTGTGAAGAGAAGAAAAAGGGAAAAAGAAGAGGAAGTTATATAAATTTTATGTTGAAAAAAAACTGTAAGAAAAATTTGTGTGCGCCAGTGTGTCTGATTCTCAATTTTCATTGGCACTTCACCGAACAAATTCCTCACTCGCAATTTGATTGGTTAACGCGGTTTCTGGGTCACGTGAGCACATCTACTTATTACCACAATGAATTTCTACAACTTACGCAAAAGAATTGGCAATATTTAGGAGCAATTGAAGACTTGGAAAGTGATGAAATAGTTTTAAAGGCAATAGGGATATATAATGTGGAGTACATTTCGTAAAAGTGGTCAAATATGTACTAGATGTGTATGTATACGTAGAGATTTCCGTTCTTGTAAGAAATTGCGTGTACAGATGATCTAGAAACGTTGGCGAAAGCATTCTACAATGAATTCAATTGCTCTACTATAAGAAAAATACATTGTCTCTGTTTGTTGTTTGAATTCATAAGAACCACTTTGTCTTGTGGTTTTAATAATGCTTTCTCTCTCTCTCTCTCTCTCTCTCTCTCTCTCTCTAGCACATAACTTTGGGTCACAGTTAGTTAGCGAGAACGAAGGAAAAAAAAAAAAATCAGTATGGAAGAAAAATTTTCAACATTTTTTTTTTTTTAACGGTTCTTCATAATCTAGCCAGATATCGCCCCCACTTGAATCTCCCTTTTTTAATAGAAAGATGTTGGGTTTGAATACTAGAAGAATAGTGTCTTATGGATCTATAAGAGTTTTTTCCAGATTCAACTCCAGTAAGAATGGGTTGGATCTTGGGGCACTTTTTAATAAAATTGATCAGATTAGTTCTAAAACTGCTAGATTAAAGAGAAGAGAAGAAACTAATAATTTAAGAATAGCATCACAACAAATTAATAAGAAACTTGTTAAGGAAAGTCGTCGAAAAGAAGAATTAGTTAAAGCCATTCGTCCAAAACCTGTTGTTAAAAAAAGTGATTCTAGTATTAGAGAAATTGATATTTCCAATCTGCCACGAAAAGTAACAACAGTAATTTCTCAATCAACGGTTAAATCAGCGAGCAATACCCGTGTCAGCAGAGCAAATGCAACGAGAAGCTTTGAGGCAGTTACGAGACAAACTTATCCATCTAAAACCACTGCGCAAAGAACGAAAAAAATTACGTCTTCAAAATCCAATACCACCACCAACGGTACAAGAGTCAATAATAGAAGTGGTACGTCTAATGGAACTCCATTCAGAAAATCAGCCGGAAGAAAGTTCACCAGAGAACCGAAACTTGAATCTCGTAAGCCAACTATTGCAAAGGCTATCCGATCTAAAGAATTGGTTACCAAAGCTTTGAAACCAGAAATTGTTGCTGATAATTTCTTTTATGGTAAAGTTCCAAGTATCAATTCAACAGTTAGTGCTAGATTAGCTTCCATTGCCAAGTTGACCTTGGATGCTTCTAAATATCCATACATGTTGCCCAAAGAGATTATTAACAATGTTGGTCCTGGTAAAAAGAATAAGTTTATATTACAAAAAAATTGGAAAGTGAAACCAAATAAGGATGTTTTAAAAGAACAATTACAAACTATGGTATTGGGTCAAAGAAGAGATTTGGAAATTAAAGGTGAAAAAACTGAATTGGCAAAGAAAACCCTTGATAACATTAATATTAATCCTGATTTGAACCTTGCACAAAAAGATACTATGTTTAAGATTGTTAATGGGTTAACTGATTTGAAGAGTCTCTTTGTTGATGCACCATGGAAGAAACAAGCCAAGAAATAGGTATTATTTATATAGTTGACTTTTGTACATAGTTTTTTTGTCATTATTACAAAATTAAAGAAACAGAAACAGAAACAGAAACAGAAACAGAAATAGAAATAGAAGCAGAAACAGAAGAATGTAGAAGAAGTTACAAAAGGTTACGGCGTAGTGTAATAAAGATGCGGAACTAGTAAAAAAAAAATCAGGTATACTTTTTTCGCAACCAAGGTTTGGTAAGGACAGATTGAAAGGGATAGAAATTTATTTATTGTGGATCAAATTGATTAAACAAAGGAATGTTATAAATGAAATTGAAGAAGAAGATAGTGATCATCCCATTGACAACACAACATGGTTTCCTCTTGAGTTGTATTGTTTTTCTTGTTTGTATAGATTTTTTTTTTTTTTTAGTATTGGCGAGTTTACATTGCAACCATACAACAATTAAAAGTAGATCATTATTGTTATTAACGCATGATTAGTAAATCATCATCAACACTTCTATGATTGGGTGGTTTTTTTTTTTTACTTCGTTAGCAATAACACAATGGTAATTGGGGTTGCATGTAAGAAGAACCAATATTAAACCTTTCAAGTCTTTTTTTATTGTTTTCTATCTTCCCTCAATTTTTTTTTTTTTTCTTTTCAAGGTTATAATTTTGTGTGGTCTCGGAGTACACATTGATTTCGCTGTCATCCCGTCCGGTTCCAGCCGATCAGTGTGTGGCAGTTGGGATTGTAGATGCATAAAATAACCCACAACATATCATTTAATATAGCAAGGGAGTTTTTATACAGAGAGATATTGCAATCATAAAAACTAAAACCAAAAGCAACAAAATGTATATTAGAAGATTAATAAATAAATTAAACAGGCGACTTAAATAATATGAATAGTTTTATGTAAATCATCGAATCTAAATATGGGAAAGGACCCTTGTTTAATAAGTCAACCAAGAATAATTTATTGCCCATTATAACATATCAAGTTAAAAAAAAAAAGCATAGCAATAACGTAAACACGTTTAAAAAACCCAACGACCAACGACCAAATAATAACCCCCCAAAATTATAAAAACGTAAAAAAGAAAAATGAATCAATGAATTTGTGAATTTGTGAATGTTTTAATGTGTGAATGTGTGAATGTGTGAATGTGTGAATGTGTGAATGTGTGAATGTGTGAATGTGTGAATGTGTGAATGTGTGAAATTGTGGATATGTGTGTATATGAGTATGTTTTATATTTTGGTAAATAATGATCTTGCTGATATGGTACCTTTTATACTAGTATCATTTGAAGTACTTTCTTTATAGGATAACAAGAAAGGAACTGTGGTAGATATGGCCAAATAACCCAATAGTAAAGCTGCTGAAGATCTTGAATGGAATGGGGAAGGTTTCGTATAGATGGAATACATTGGTAAAAGTGTAAAAATTGAGTTGATGTAAAGGGAAGTATAGTTGTAAACGTAGTTATATATAAATTAAAAACAAAAACAAAAACAAAAACAAAAAAGGAAGTTTATAGAAAAAAAAAAAATGTTTGGGAATAAGCAATGGTAGGGGGGGAATAATCTGTAGTTTATATATGAATTTAAAATGGTTATAAATTTTTGTATCAAATTGCGAAATCTTTAACGGGCTACCAAAAAAAAAAAATTGTGGGCGAATTGTAATAATAATGGTTGTGTGGTATTGTGTGGTGGATGCATTGTTGTGATGGCATAATTACACAAAATAAAAATCATTCGATTTAAATATTTTTCCATTTCCTCTCTTTGCTTTTACTATACATTTCGGAAATACAAATACTTAAAATTCGGATAAAAGGGGGCGATGGCGATGGCGATGGCGATGGCGATGGCGATGGCGATGGCGATGGGGGGAGTGGCGCCAGTTGTTCATTTTTACTAACCTCTCCTTCACTTCAGCTTACTCATGTTCTTAGTAAAAAAAAAAAGGAACATATTAATGATATTTTTAGACTAAACAGCATTTCCTTCATTTCCATTTTTCCCACTCAAGATGACGGAAAAGCTGACATACTTCTAATAGAGGAGAAGAGAGTAATAATTTCCGCACCAACACTCTAAAAAAAGGCAGACTGTATATAAATCCAGGGAAGATAAGCTGATGGTTCTTACTTTCCCTTAATGAGGGTTATGCGATAACAAACATTAAAACATTGTTGGCATTCTCTTACTATTAATTCTCCATATATTCTCATTCTTAAGTCAACATGGCAACCCCATCCAAACACAACATGAAATACAAACTTTACATTCTTTTCACTACGGCCAATGATATTCTAATTCTATCTTACATAAAAGCCCCGCCAATTACCAATTATCGGAGACATCCTTCTCTAATAGCAAATCAGATTACAAATTCAATTTTTGAATGTTTACAATTCTGGGGTTTTAGGTAATTTATATACTGTTGGTACACGGTTACACGGTTACACGGTACACGTCTATACGAGTTATTCTTGGGATACGCTTTTTTAGAGTAGACGTGTTTAAACCATGGGAGTTTCATATTGGGTTGTGTTTGCTAACTAACTCCCCGTCATTTCTTGTTTGGTTGATTTTTTATACAGTTGGGTTTTTTTGTTGATATATTAAGAAGTTGTGCTTGCGTATGTGTTGGTCAATAGGCTCTAAAAAAAGTTGTCATCAACTACAAAAAGCTGCTCCAACAAGGACTAAAAATTACATCAATTGTTTATGGTTTTTTATGGTTTTTTATGGGGGCCACAAAATTAGTTGATTCTAGACAAGAAGGGAATTGCAGTTTTATTGATCCAGGGAACGATCGTTTAACTAAAGTTTCTTCTATAAACGACGATCCTTGAAATTGTAGATATAAATAACTTAAATATTTTTAAAGTAACCATTTCAACCAAAAGTTTTCTTAGCACCGATCTTCAAAACAAAGCTATAAGAACAACAATGGATGAATTGTGCAATTTGGTGGATGTGCAATTTGGTGGATGTGCAATTTGGTCCCTTTTTTTTTTGCAATTGGCTGAAATCAACATATCTTTCTGATCTTGTTGATCTCACCATCCTACCATAACATTCCTCCCTCCCCCTTCTCCTAATTGAGTAAATTACAACGTAAATGTATAGATTGCGTCATATATTTCGGATGTTTGATGAAACAAACAAACTGTGTCTGTGTTCAATTTTCTTTTTTTTTTTTCCAACTTCTTATCATTTCCTTATTTCGGCTCACACCAACCTGAACACATCCGAGAGTCTATTTCTCTCTTTCTCTTTCTCCCCACAAGTATTAGATATATATATATATATATATAGAGAGAGAGAGAGAGAGAGAGAGAGATGTCATTTGAAGTAATAGCATTGTCATATTCTTGGATACATAAACAAGGACCATCATCCAGGTTTCAGAATTTGTATAATCTAATCAATGGATCATATAACAAGCCCCGTTATAAGTTTGATATTATTAGAAGTCCCAGAATCAAAAATAATGAATCGATATTACTGGATTTATCAATTGATTTAAATGATGAGATTTGCATATATTTATTACTTGGTAAAATCCAAATTTTTGATAAGTTGTTTGAAACAGATGGATATCAAAGGGATTTAACTAAAGAATCAACAAATGTATATCAAGCATTTAAGAATGATATTCCTGAAAATTATTATTCAATGTTTGATGTTGATCAACTAAACAATAAAACTAGTATTGAAATTGTTGATGAAAAATTTGAATTCACTGATGATATTTTGAATAGATGTATTGCCAGTGTAGGATTAAGGTCATTTCATGGAGAATCAAGATATGGAATTAAAGAATTTGAATTGACTGCATTCACATCATTTATGAGAAATACAGCTCCTATTTTTTTACAATTTGTTATAAATAATTGTTTAATGGATGCCAAAAGATTTGCATATTTATCACATGTTGGGAAATTGAAAGATTATAATCGGATCATTATTCATGCTGATGTGATTAAGGAACATGGATTGGTGGAATATTATGTTGAGAAATGTTCATTTGTAAAAGCATTACGACCTGATGTTCATGTTGTTGTTGATAATGATATGAAAGCTGCTCAAGGGATATTTGAAGATGGGGTGTTGGCTTCAAGAGATTTCCATATTTCTTTTTTGGAAAGAGAAATTCAAATAGATCATGTATAGACTATATAAATGTATATATATATTATAAAAAAAAAATTTTCAAAAGTGGTTGTTGATCATATGTTATATATATTCTCTAGAAGAAAGAGTTTTTTGTATGTTCAAAGAGTGGATATTATTGTTGAATTTATTTATTTATTTATTTAACAACTTTTGCTGAATGTTATTTTTTGCAATCAATTTGATGCAAAAATTTCCAGAAAAATATATCATTTGGAGAAAAATATATCATTTTGTCAAATCTACCAAGATTATTAAGCAATGAATATATCTCTAAAATCTAATATCTAATCAATATTAACCAATTACCCCCTCCCCACACACAAAATTCACACGGTTTTTGCTTAGGGAAAACCCAATATCATTTTCTCTTTCCTTATAGTAGATCCATTTACACTTACGCCGCATTTTGTCGCGTCTTTCAGAACCTTTTTTTTTTTTCCTTCCTTCCTTCCTTCCTTCCTTCCTTTCTACCATGTTCTTTGGCAACGCCAAAAAAAAAAAATTATTTCTTATACATCAACAAAAACAACTACAAGGCAATATTAATCGTCCCCCTCCCCAAACACGGAATTATACAATGACAACATATTCAACAGAGATATCTAAATTAATATCTGATGGTTCAAGAGCTTATTCAGCCAAAGAATTTGATTTGGCTTCAGAAAAATATGGTGAAGCATGTGAGAAGTTTTCCCAAACCCATGATGGTAATGAAGATGCTGATTTATTATTGTTATATGGGAAAGCGGTTTTCCAAAGTGGAGTAAGCAAATCTGAAGTTTTTGGTGGAGATTCATCTGGTCAAGATAAGGAAGAAATAAAGAATGATGATAAGAAAGAGGATGATGAAGATGATGAGAATGAAGAGGATGATGATAAATTTCAATTCTATGCTGATGGAGATGATCAAGAACAAGAACAAGAACAAGAACAAGAACAAGAACAAGAACAAGAACAAGAACAAGAACAAGAAGCAGAAGCAGAAGCAGAAGCAGAAGAAGGTGCAAGTGAAAACCAAAGTGATTTTGAGATTGCATGGGAATTATTGGACTTGGCCAGAACGTTGTTTGAAAATAAACTCGATTCATTAACAAAAGAAGAATTGGAAACACCATATTTGAGCAAAGATTCACAAGAAACTGATAATGAATATATCATAACTGTGAGGAAAATATCAGAAACTTATGACATATTAGGGGAAGTTTCATTGGAAGCTGAAAATTTCAACCAAGCTGCTGATGATTTCCACAAGAGTCTAGAATATAGATTGAAATTATATCCAAACACATCTTCATTGATAGCTGAAGCACATTATAAATTGGCATTAGCATTGGAATTCCAAAGTGAAGATAACCAACTGAGGAAAAAAGCTGCTGAACAAATGAAATTTGCTATTGAAGTATTGGAAAGGAAAAATGTTGAAGAAATTGAAGAATCAAATAAAAGGGATAATCTTGAAATGATTGATGAAATGAAGGAGAAATATAGGGAATTGTTGAAAGATCCTTCTGAAAAAATCAAAACTCAACAATTGGATATCATAAAGGGTATATTGGGAGAAGATGCATCTGGAAATGATCAAAATGTTGCTGCTGCTGCTGCTTCCTTGGTTAATAATGTTCAATCCATGGTTAAACCAAAGAACAAGACAAATGAGAATAAACCAGTGGTGAATGACTTGTCATCATCAGTGAGGAAAAGAAAGAAGTTGGATGCAAAAGATGATTTGGTTAAAAAACCAAAGAAATGATGTGTGAGTTTACAACAATGATAATAATAGAAATGTTATAGCCGACTATAAAACTCCGTAATGTACCAAAAAAAAAAAAATTAAATATACAATAATAAGGGTGTACAACTCCGAGAGAGATGTTAATGTTATCAATGACATAATTATGACTATGAATCATCATCCATTATCCAAAAAAAAATTACACCACAAAAATAAATTGGTTCGGAGGTATATAGCCAACAAAATATAAAACCCCCGGAAAAAAATTATCAACATTCCCCCCCTAATCATCACCACTAAACTTATGTTGCAAAATAGGGGGGTTAACGAGTGTTTTGTCATTACCACGATGGCTCTTAAACTGCCAACAGGTTAAACTCTTATTCTTTATTATTGCCTTTGTACACTTCTGAGTCCAACCAGAAAAGCAATATGTAAAATGGTAATGTTCAATATGCGAAAGGGGAAAACAACAGAAAAAAAAAAAAAAATTGTCACATCAATAAAAAATTACCTATTTAGGAAATAATCAACGGTGTTTATTATTGTAAGTAAAAAATTGTTCGAGTTTTTCTGTTGTCTTGTCTTGTGAGCGGTGTTTTTCTAACCTCGGAGTTTCATAACGATTTTTTTTTTATTCGATGTCGGAACCGGGGGGAAGGTAATGGATTAAATTGTCCGTCCTTTCTTGCTTGTTTTGTTTCATATCATATGATATGATATGATATGATATTCTCTCTCTCTCTCTCTCTCTCTCTCTCTCTCCTTAACAGGAAGTATTTGTTGTGTTATTGAATATTATAGTTGAGATATATTCTATTTGTTTGATGTGTACAGATATTCCAGACTAATCAAGAAGCAAAGAGATTGGATAGAGTAATAGTTTTCTTTCCTCCATACTGCCGAAGTATTAACAAGAATGAACTTGGTCGTGTAGAGTTGTGTTTATAGTGTGTTTGCTATGTAAGTTTTAGTACATTTCCTTCTATCCGAGGATAATTGAAAAAAAAAAAAGGAAATTCTATATGTGTGTAATTCAGGATCAGTGGAACACACTAAAGAAAGAAAAAAAAAATCTGGGGAAAATGACTCGCTGAATTTGAATTGTGAAATTTTTATTTTTTTTTTTTTTTTAAACACAATACCAACTGGACATTTTACTAAGAAAAAGAAAAGAAAAATGAGTCGTTCATATTATTCCAGTCCTTCTCTCTTCTTGCTCTATAAATATCGACAGTTTTCCAGTTCTTCCTTTTTTTAAAAAAATTCTTTAATTCTTTTATCCCTTTTTTTTTTTATTTTATTTTATTCTCGATATAACTTTACTGTTCATCAGAAAACTAAATAATACCAATTAAACCATGGCTTATACCAAAATCGACATTAACCAAGAAGAAGCTGACTTCCAAAAAGAAGTTGCTGAAATCAAAAAATGGTGGTCCGAACCAAGATGGAGAAAGACCAAAAGAATCTATACTGCTGAAGATATCGCTAAAAAGAGAGGTACTTTGAAGATTGATTACCCATCTTCTCAACAAGCCGATAAATTATTCAAATTATTGGAAAAACATGATGCTGACAAGACTGTTTCTTTCACTTTTGGTGCTTTGGACCCAATCCATGTTGCTCAAATGGCCAAATACTTGGACTCCATTTATGTTTCCGGTTGGCAATGTTCTTCTACCGCTTCCACTTCTAATGAACCATCCCCAGATTTGGCTGATTATCCTATGGATACCGTGCCAAACAAGGTTGAACATTTGTGGTTTGCTCAATTGTTCCATGATAGAAAACAAAGAGAAGAAAGATTAGGTTTATCCAAGGCTGAAAGAGCAAAAACTCCATACACTGACTTTTTAAGACCAATCATTGCTGATGCCGATACTGGTCATGGTGGTATTACTGCCATCATCAAATTGACCAAATTGTTTATTGAAAGAGGTGCTGCTGGTATCCATATTGAAGATCAAGCTCCAGGTACCAAGAAATGTGGTCATATGGCTGGTAAAGTCTTGGTTCCAGTTCAAGAACATATCAACAGATTGGTTGCTATTAGAGCTTCTGCTGATATTTTCGGTTCTAACTTGTTGGCTGTTGCCAGAACCGATTCTGAAGCTGCTACTTTGATCACTTCTACCATTGATCACAGAGACCATTATTTCATCATTGGTGCTACCAACCCAGATGCTGGTGATTTGGCTGCTTTGATGTCCGAAGCTGAAGCTAAAGGTATCTATGGTGATGCCTTGGCTGCTATTGAAACCGAATGGACCAAGAAAGCTGGCTTGAAATTGTTCCATGAAGCCGTCATTGATGAAATCAAGAATGGTAATTATTCCAACAAAGAATCTTTGATTAAACAATTCACTGATAAAGTCAATCCATTATCCCTCACTTCAAATAAAGAAGCCAGAAAATTGGCCAAACAATTGACTGGTAAAGACATTTACTTCAATTGGGATGTTGCTAGAGCCAGAGAAGGTTATTACAGATACCAAGGTGGTACTCAATGTGCCGTTATGAGAGGTAGAGCATTTGCTCCATATGCCGATTTAATCTGGATGGAATCTGCCTTACCAGATTATGCTCAAGCTAAAGAATTCGCCGATGGGGTTAAATCTGCTGTTCCAGACCAATGGTTGGCTTATAACTTGTCTCCATCTTTCAATTGGAACAAGGCCATGCCAGCTAATGAACAAGAAACTTATATCAAGAGATTGGGTAAATTGGGTTATGTATGGCAATTCATCACTTTGGCAGGTTTACATACTACTGCTTTGGCTGTTGATGATTTTGCTAATCAATATTCTCAAATTGGTATGAAAGCCTATGGTCAAACTGTTCAACAACCAGAAATTGAAAAAGGTGTTGAAGTTGTTAAACATCAAAAATGGTCCGGTGCCAACTATATTGATGGTTTATTGAGAATGGTCACTGGTGGTGTTACTTCTACTGCTGCTATGGGTGCTGGTGTCACTGAAGATCAATTCAAAGATACCAAAGCTAAAGTTTAATCCAAAAGAGAAGAACTCAGGAACAATAATAACCAAAAAAAAAAGAAAAAGAAAAAGAAAAAGAAAAATGAACTTCATTTGAAATGAACCTTTGTATGACACTTTTTTTTTAGTTTCTTTAGTGTTTTTTGATTTTTTTGATTTTTTATTTACTTATCATTCACAGTTTTTATTTATTTTATTTTAGTTTATTTACATAGTTTATGTAACAAATGTTCAATATTTATTTTTGATCTCATTAGACCTGCCATTTAGGGTTGTTGTTATTGTGAATGCTTCAAAAAAGTAATCTTGCACAATTTGGATTATCTGGCACTGAAACAAGCGGATGCGTTTCAATCAAGCTCTTCCGTTATCCAAAAAATCAAAATCATTTGGTGAAATAAAAAACACAGTCTTGATTGTAATTTACAAAAATGGTAATTCTCAACAGTTGTTCAATACGCCAAAAAAAAACAAAAAAAATGTGCAACCAATTTTTACAAAGTACAGAAAAATTTGCAACAAGTAACTTTCTATTCTCCCGCCTCCAAAGCCAAAATTAAAAAAAAACTATATAAACACGTGGAAATCATTCTTTCATTTCCATGGTTTTTTTTTTCTTCTTCTTTCTTAATCATCAAAAAATGGCTACTCAACAATCTAACACTCAATCTAAATCTACTACTGCTACTGCTTCTTCTGCTGCTGCTAAAGATAACGCTATTTATCGTACCAGTAGAGGTGTCATTGTTTCTGGTTGTATTGTTAGGTAAACAAAGTAAACAAAGTAAACAAAGTAAACAAAGTAAACAAAGTAAACAAAGTAAACAGGTAAACTTATCTGGTATTATCATCATTAGAAATATAACCACATTATTTGGGATTTTTTATTCAATTCTTGTCGTTGTCGTTGTTGTTTTTATTGTTTTTATATATTTCTAACTCCATAGAAAAATACAAATGATTGATTTCTATTCATCAATTTATTAATGTAATATTGTTTCACTTTTTCATGCTTATTGATTCGTTCATCTTACACCACCGCCAACGTTTTTTTGGTAGCGCTCGAAATTGAATAACGTCACAAAACCCTTCCTCATCACTATAGATTTCTAGAACCCAAAAAAAAAAAAAAATTATTAATCCGGATCTTTTGACAGTTGATCTATATTTGCAATGGGGTTTATCAGCCCCGGAAAATCATTAACACTAAGGAAGAATAAAAGAAATAAAAGTGTTTCACCTATAAAGACTTCAAAAATAAGGAAATTGGAAAATTTAAAAGAGTTACCAATTCCTTTTACCCCACAACCATCATTAAATTACCCTAAACAACTTACTTTAGAATCATTACCCAATGAAATAATACATAAAATATTCGTTTATGTTGGAACCCATGAGAATTCTTTACCTTTGGTAAATAAACGATTATATTCTATTTTATATTTCAATGGGAATTCCAATATTACTGAATCATGGTATAATTTTAATGTATTTGAAGATATAGTAAATGAATATTTCCTTTTTGATTTAAATGAACGAATCGATATGAAGATAATTGACAAGAAACTTGAATATTATACTGGTCAAATAAAGTTCCTTCAAAGTATATTAGGTGATGATACTAATAATAATTATAAAAGATTAGTGAAGAATATGAATATCGTGACAACCACTTTAGATTCATTCAAATCGAATCATGAAGTTCTAAGGACAGATATATTGAATTTCAAATTCATTTCAACTCGTGTAATCAAAGAATTTAACCAACGAAGAAGAAGAAAAAGAAGAAGAAGATTCCAAGGGGATAATGTTTATCTTCCCATAAAATCCAAACAAGAGATACTACTATTACAAAAACTGAGATTACAATTCTTACGCTTAAAATTTAATGAACTAAGTAGTAATGTTCGTAAAATATTTGACGAATTACATGGGATACAACAACAACAACAACAACAACAACAAGAAGAAGAAGATGGATCACCATCTTCAACTGCAACTTCTTATTCAGATATATCCAGCTTACTTGACACCATCACCGATGAAATTGGAGATTCGGAGGAGAACCCCAAGATGTTACCATACAATGATGAAAATTTCCCAACAGAAGGGTTCTTATCATCAAACAATGAATCATATATTAAACTACAAGATAATCATATATTTTTCAATGATGGATTTGAACAGTTGGAGAAAATGGCAATAGGAAGAGCTAAAATTCCTGAAAAATTTTTCCTTAAAAGTTTAACATCAGAAAGATATTTTGAATTATTGAAATTTATCACAAGTTCTTTTGATTTTGGAATCATTATGGATGGTCCAATGGTTATGAATGACATATTGAAGATATTGGACCATCCAGATGATTACTCAACGACGTATTGGCCCCGATTGAATTTAATCATAGATATAATCATTAGTTATAATCATCCACGACATAAATTCACCGAAATAATACCATTGTTGTTTAGATTATATCAATCATGTATGGATAAAGATTATTCTATCGCCAAATCTAAACAAGATAAAAGTTTCCCCAATATTATAGCTAGATCAATTGCACAATTTTTACAATATTTCTTTGATGATGTACCTACAAATGATGAGAAACGACAATTATGGATAACAGCAATGGAATTGAAAAATATACATATTACTGATTTATTACGTCTGTTTGATGACACTCCAGATTACGATATTTTACATAGATTTGGATAATTATATAGAGTACCATTTTATATTTTTTTTCCCATATGTATTGTTTTTTTTTTGTTTTATGTTTCCTACTAATAGTTATTTATACATCTCTAATATTGTTGATCAATTATAGGTTGATGATGAGGGTGTTGCTGTTGTTGTTGTTGTTGATGGTGTTGTTGTTGTTGTGGTTGTTGTTGATACGGATCACTTATATGATGTTGAACTGGATTTGGCATGGTAATTTCATGAAACCATGGATGTTGTAAAGCTTGTCTAGCAGTAATTCTGGATTCGGGCCTCATTTGCAACAAGCTTTGTAACAAGTTCAACCCCATAGAATCAAGATTTGGAACCATCAATCTTAAATCTTGAGGAACAAAAATTTGCCAATTGTTCTTATAATTGGTATACAGACTTATACCTGGCCAAGTTCTTTCATTTGGAGTACCCATCAATCTGAAAATCTTAATCAATTGGTCTTCATTTGCAGTACCTGGGAATAAAGGTTTACCAGTGCACATTTCGGCAAAGATACAACCAGCAGACCAAATATCAATAGAAGTGGTATATGCTCTGGATCCCAATAAAACATCAGGAGCTCTATACCATAAAGTAACAACTTCATTGGAAAAAGTGTTGAATGGGATACCAAAGGCACGCGCCAACCCAAAATCACCCAATTTCAATTCCCCTTTATTATTGATCAATAAATTCTGTGGTTTCAAATCACGATGTAACACTCTATTATCATGACAAAACATTATCCCTTTCAACAACTGAAACATAAAAGACTTGACAATTTTCAAATCTAACGCACCTTGTTGTCCATGTACTTCCATATATTTCTTCAAATCTTTATCCATATATTCAAACACTAAGGTCAATTTGTTCTCGGTATGGATAACATCGTACAAGGTGACAATGTTTTCATGATCCAACTCTTTCATCAAGGAAATTTCTCTGATGGCAGTTGATGGAGTACCCTCTTCTGAATCTAGACTGATTTCTTTCAAGGCAACTAATGCACCGGTGGCTCTGTTTCTACCTTTATAAACGGTGGCATAAGTTCCCTCACCCAACTTTTCGAGTTGTTGAAATCTAAACCAAAGTGTTAGTAATTAATACCAATTAAATCAACGAACTGGCAAAGGACGGTCGTTAAAATAATATATATATATAAACTGAAAAAAAAAACATACTGAGAAGATGAACCAGTCATGATCCGTTATACTATCTGTATTTGGAAAGGAGGGGCGGAGGACAGGAGTTGATAATACTGACGAAACTTCAAATAAATGAAAAGCTGGCACTATGTGACTCTTTGCGAACAATTTTAAATAATCTTCAATTTGGGTTTGTTCTGAGAAAAGTGAATTTAAACTGAAGGAGAAAAAAAAAAAAAAAATTAGCGCCTCCTTTCAACAAAGTCTTTTGGTTTTGTGTCGTGACATATGTCGTTCCTTCTTACTCAGGTTTTTTACTGCAAAAAAAAAAAAACTTACATGAGGTGTTGATCTATTCTCTATAACTTATTTATATATATCTAATGACTTCTAGGATCTTTCTTCATCAAATTGATACAATTATCCACCCAACCATTAGCACCACCTTCTAATGCAATTATATCAAACACACGTAACTTACTAATCTCTTCTGGTTCATTAATCATGGGTGGAATTTTTGAACAACTCATGATGGCTGCATTTCTTGTACTTGGAATACGTAACATTTCTTTTTCCACATTCCATCCATTCAGGATAGCAATGTCTTCCACATGATCAACCAATGCCTTATATGTGGATGGAGGTGTTTTATGGGTGACATTCTTTCGTGGTGGATATCTTTTCCGTACACCATCTATACCAAATGAACAACAAGGAATCACCATAAATGGGAACCCCAATATTGGAATCCAACACGATAGTTCATCTGAATGATTCCCAATAATGAATGTGTTCTTGGGGAACTCTTTGGTAGTGCTGATGATTTGATCCGATTGAAGTAAAGTATTATTCTGTACAAGATTATCAGATGCTATCAATCTTGCTGCTGATGGATATGGTTCCAAAAGAATATTTGGCACAATGATTTGTTCTAATAAATTCTCTTGAACATCGTTGGGGTACAATTTCCATGATTTTCTAGCTCGTGCATCTATACCTTTACCTTTATAACCTTCTTGAATCAAAATATACACCAAAAGTCCATTACCACATCCCAAATCTCTAAATTCAAAGTTCCCTGGTATGAAATTATTCAATTTCCAATATTCAATGATAAATGCAGCAATGGCGATATCTTCAAATACATGTTTTCTAGGATCAGTCGATTCTCCCCAATTACTCATGAAATATTCCAGGTATTTCTTCTTTAAGGTGATATATTGGTTTTGGAAACTCACTTTGGGGACAACCAAATCATGATTCACTCGTTTTTCATATCCCAATTTAGTCCCCTTTGAATGTTTCGAAGCTGTGGTTAATAACCTCAATGCTATTCTTATTGGTCGTTCTTGATCTGACATCGATAACAACAATTTCCTTTGTTCATTATTTTCCCCCTCTTGATATCCAAATGGTAAATAATGAATGGAAACTTTGCAATTATGATAATATATACCAATCCCATAAACAGGAGGTAAATAGTATGGTGTCTCTTCGTGTGATTGTATATGAGGGATATACACTACTAAATTTGAATCACGATTATTGCTAAACATTAAACATGTTTGATTTATAATATAATCTTTAAATGGATTTCGTGGGATGATTCTCCTTACTATTTCATATCTCTTGCTATATTTCACTTGAGGACATTCTGGGATGGTTCTTACATTGACATCAATCAAATCTCTCAATAATAATGGCGAGTCGTCGTTTGTAGGAAATTCGGGAATCTCATTTATCAATTTACTAGTAAACATAGTGTCACCCTTTTCAGGATCATATATGTTTTCTTTTAGGATATCTGCTCTCATGATAACAGTTGAGTTTATATTGGGTTGACGCATGATATTTAACATGGCAGTTTCAAAATGAACCATGTCAAAATCTACTGAGTTTTCATATATGGGGATCCATGATGGTCCTAATTCTGATTCTTCTTTTGTCAATAACTTGGATTGCAGCAACTTCTTTTCTTTACTCATGTGGAACTTGCTACGAGGAGATGGAGGTGGAGGAGATGCCATTATTATTCTGAAAAATTTTAGATCTTTATACAATTTTTTTTTTTCTCTTCTGTAGCGGACCCCCTCGCTCTCTCTCTCTGTCTCTCTCCCCAAATTGCAAAATAGAGAATTAGCAATTTACCCAACTTATGTATATTAACTAAACTGATGTACATTCATAAAACCCATCATTACAAATCGATAAAAAATGCATCTGTTATATCACTATATTTGTGCTTCTTGTAACAATAATGACATTTAAATATCTCCATTCCTTTTTTAGACAAATGCCAAATACTATCTCGTAGAGCCAAATGCTGGCAATAATTCAACACCACCACTTGCGTCATTGACAAGTTTTCAACCAAGTATTGTCGTTTCTTTACATTATGATCATCTTTGATAATGGTTTCTACTAGTGTTTCCGTAATAGGAATCAACTGCTCTCTCGAAACGGGACAAATAAAAATCGGATGGTACTTGAACAAAAACCTATTCGAATCAGGCAATTGGAATGGTAATTCAAATTGATAAGACGCAACATAATTTGTCACTTGACTCTCAGAATAACCCACTTTACTATTGGAATTGGAACCACTTGGCGGTTCTTCTTGCACTCTTTCGTTTGATATCGTCTTCAATTTCTTCAATTTCAGTTGGATCTGGTTGTATTTATAGAAACTTGGTAAATATATGTGTCCTGCCAATATTGATTGGAATAGCGAGGAATCATTGGACAATTTCAAATCTTTACAATACTCCGAAATGAACTCATTGGCGAGGTTTACAAACAAATTAGTATTCTGATGAATATGTTCAAAGCTAGACAATAGTTCACCAACAAACCGTACTTCACTCCCATGATTCGTACTTCTCCTTTTCTGCTCATTTTCGAAATAAAACCCTTGCTTCATCTTGGAAATAAAGTTCTTAACAGCCGCGAGCATATGTTTCTTGGAAAAATTATCATTTGTATCGGTATCCTTATCTGTTTTAAATAACAATAACGTCATCAACGGCGAGATCTCATTGATGTAATCCTTGAAAAACCTTGAGAAATTATCTTTAGAATACAAGTATGCAGCTAACGCATCGTCAAGGGTGAATGAAGAATCTTTTCCATTTAACAATATTGTGAATTGAAGCATGTGGAACTTGAACTCGATTTCATTGAGCGAATCTAATTGACTAACTGATGCAATAGAAGGATGGGAGTTTGCTGTCGTTGGTGTGGCTGCTGACAATGCAGCATTCCCATCAACGGAATTTATTGCAACTCGTTCGTTGTACTTCTCATCAAACCAATTTAACGCCATATTCAAGTCATGTTTGTTGATAATATTGTCCACAATCTTGTTCAAAATCGCAAACTTCATGGACAACACCTCGTCGATTACGAGTGGGGAGTCAGTTGGCAATTCTTTTAAAATCTCTGGAACAATATCACATTGACCCACTTTCAATAGATGAAGAATTATTGTTCTGATAAGTTCATCTTTATTTTCAGACTTGAGTTTCTTCAATTGGAAATCAGTTGATAACAAAAACTCGTTGCCGTTAGTTATCAATGTATCAGTAATGGGAAATAAAGACATATTTTTGGATCCAATAAATTTGCTATCTGGGAAACTATTCAACAACAAAGGATAAGTATAAGCATCATCTAAATCGATGTTGAACCTACTGTTGTTCAAAATGTTCTTGGTGAACTTGTTGTTGGCCGAGTTGTACGATTTCAATCGAGTAATGGATGACTTGTACCATTTGTCCGAAAGCTTCGACAACAGATTTATTGATCGAGAAGACGCTTCTGATCCTGCAGTGACCTGGCCATTCTCGTTCTCACTAATTTCTTGTACTAAATCTGACTCAATTGATCTCAACTCGGTGAGGAATTCATTACAATCTTGTACTAAATCGGTCAAACTATCAACACCGGATTGGTTGAATGTCGTAACTTCAGATGATAGCGTCTCTAATAAACTTGTCATGATATTATTTTGAATCGAATAGGTTGTCTTTTGCCATGGAATGTGGGCAATGAAAGTGTGGTTGTAAAGGTAAAAAAAAAAAGTTGGAGATAACGTAAGACAAAGGAAAAAGTTGGAGTCAGGGTGTGAGAAACGTAGCAAACCGTCGCCCGATCCGTCAGTCGTACATAATTTTTTTAGGCGCAGCGCAAGGGCGGTCGCATTGTTACCATGACAAAGCACATAAACATGGCAGTTATACTTACTTAAGGTTTATTTGCTATAATACTTATACATAGTCACTAACATGTGATACTGTCCTTACTAAGAACACCCCTTCCAAAAACAAACAATCTCTCTCTATATATCCAAATAATCGGCTTTAACTAGCAACTCCAAGGCTAGGTGGGTTGGAATATTGAACTCTGGAATATCTCTACCTTCGGCTACCGAATCCTTATACTTATAATGATAATATAGATACTCCACTATACACTCTAGGATATCCCCATCCATGTCTAGTCTTATTTTACCAGTTCTACCTTCTTCGAACCCCTGCGAATTTCTCAAGACAGATGATATCGATGCCACCTCTTTCAATATTACAAACTTGAAATTGTCGGACGACACCAACGTAATATATTCTCTACTCGATGAAGACATGATTGCGTATGATGTGGTGGTGTGGGCAATTCCTATGACACGTCTATTTGATACTTATAATGCTTGATATTAGGAACGGAGTAGAAAAGAAAGAAGAAAAAAAAGTACAATTAAAATTCGTGTGTCAAGTCTCTCATGGAGAATTCCAATTTTGTATCAACACTAGCCCTAATTTAACCACGATCAATAATCAATGCCTCTAAATCCAAGCTTCAATTGGCTGAAGTTACAGAATGTCTACTACAATATAAGGACATGCTACGATGATTTAAGCTGGAATATTGATAATTTCTATTCCAACTATATCGTCTCATTTTCACCCAATACTACATTAATGGCAGTAGCGTCGAGAAATGTCCCACATCCCAACCTAATCGAGATATACTCCAACAGTGGTGAAAAGATATGGACTATCGTATACAACAGTAGCCCCGATGATTACATACAAAGTTTCCATTTCACCAATGATGAAGATTTGATAATTATAATGAACAATGGGAAATACCGACACTACTATGATTTAAGGGGGAACTTCAACGAGCATAACTTTTTAGACAATTTAACAAAGATGGACAATTTGAACAACAATGGTGCAACTAACAACGACCTGGTTGGCTCAGGATTTAATGGCACAAGAGTCATTACGAATTTGGAGAATAATGAAACCGAGGAGATCATAGAAATAGTGGAAGTGAAAACATGGGAAAACTATCTAATTATCAGGCTAAGTACAAAATTTGTGATAACGGATTTGAACACATTTTCCAACTACGAGGTGCCTTTGAAGAATTACCGAGCTAAAGATATGACAAGTTTCAGTGTCCAAGCAAATCCCAAACTCGATAAACCTGAAGAGGCAATTATTTTACAAATGGGATATAAATCAAGTGTGCTTTCCATAAATGTCGACATTGGATTGAATAATTTTGAAATTGTGGATCAAGAATTGACTGACGGACCTTTTGACACGATTTCAATTTCCCCCAGTGGACAATTGATCTCCTTGTTCAACAAGCAATTGAAAAAGATTTTTGTTATCAACAACAGATTTGATCAAGTCTTGTTGGAGTACGATACTTCAAATGAGAGCAGTTCTCCGTATCAAGTGGAGTGGTGTGGCAATGACGCTATTGTTTTGTCGATTAAAGATGAGATTAAACTTATAGGACCTGGTCAGCAATCGATCTCATTTTTCTACGATATTGAAGACGACGACGATTTTGATTTGGACAACTTGTTGATCCGAGTAGATAGCAAAGAAAAGGACCCCAAGAAGAATGATGACCTCCTTTATACGATTCCTGTTTTCCAGACTTGTGTCGATGGATTGAAAATTGTGACTAGCACCAAAGTTCAATTTTTGAGTAGAGTACCAGAGACGAGTGTTCAGATGTATCAAATTGGGTCAAGTTCTCCGAGCAGCATATTACTGGATTGTGTGGATAAGTTTTCCAGTAATGCATCCAAGGCTCATGGAAACATTTCGCTTTTGAAGGCTGATGACACCTTGTTGACCGCAATGAATGATTGCCTCGAAATAGCTCTAGATGAGTTTGCTCCGGAATGGCAGCGAAGAGCTCTACAAGCAGTATCATTTGGTAAAATTTACTATGATGGCTTTTTTGATGCCGACAAGTACGTGCTGGTTGTCAACACTATCAAGGTATTGAACCATATCCGTTCTCCGGAAATTGGCTTGTTTTTGACATACCGCCAGATTGAAGACATGGGAGGTTGGGAACAAGTTATCAAAATGCTTTTGCGCAGGAACCAGCACGAATTGAGTTTGGAATTTATAAATAAGTTGAAGTTGGAGAATGCCAGACCGTTGGTTCATATACATTGGTGTTGTTATAAAATTCGACAAGAGCTAGATATGCTGGACTTGGAATTGTTTAAAATTGTCAGTGAGAGATTGACATCGTTAACTAAAGATCGCGCAAACTATATTTCTGTGGAACAGATTTCAGACGTCGCATACGAAGAGGGAAGAAATGTCTTGTCTAAATTATTGATTGACCTTGAACCGTCTGTTTCCAAGAAAGTCAAGCAATTGTTGGAAATTGACGAAAGTCTGTTAGCGTTGATAAAATCATTTGAATCAGGAAGTTATGATTTATCAATTTTGATATTATTGTATTTGCAAGATAAATTGACCACTGCTCAATTCTTTAAAATCTTGAATCAAAATGAAAATGTATGGAAAGAAGAAGCTATCAACAAAGAGACCCTAGCCAAGCTAGATATTAACTTGTCAAGAACAGAAAATATGACAGTGACTGGTGACATAATAGGTCATACATGGCAGCAATCTATTGGAAAGCATTTGTCGTCGAATTTATTGGAAACCTATCTCAAACACGAGGATAAGGTGAATGAGTTGAACATTCTCAAATTGAAGAGTTTTAAAAAGGAACATACGCGTAACGGCGAAGAATATTATGACTCGTACAAGTCTTTGTTGATGAAGAGTATAAATAGAAACTTGAACAACAGAACTTCAAAAGCATTAAATCGAGAATTGCAGATTTTGGAATTGCAAAAGAAACTCGGAGAAACTTATTTATCGGATTTCTATCAAGAGAAGTCGTTAATTGACATCCTAACACGATTGCTAAACATGAACCAGATTAAAGCGGCCAAAAAGATTGTTTCCAATTTTCAAGTTTCCCAAGAAAAGTTTTGGTACCTTGTGTTGAATACGTTGATGAGGCGACAAGAGTTTGACCAATTATATGAATTTGCATTTGGATCTAACGATGCAACTGTTGGAAAATCACCCATTGGATTTGAACCTTTTGTTGAGTTGGGATTCCAATCAAATGCACCTCAGAGCCATATTACTACATATATTAAAAATTCATTAAAATACAAATATGATGAGAAGGTAAGAATGTATGCTAGGAACGACAATTACGAAGCGGCTGCATTGGAAGCATTCAAAAATAAAGATATTGATATATTAAGAACCTTACAACTGACCATTCCTCGATCAGATACGACAGGCGCAACAGCCATAAATAATTATATACAAAAGCTTGGTTACTAAAATAGTCAGCGACTCTCCCTTCAAAAAAGAAACCTATTTACTTTTTAATAAAATTACCATCTTTAATCTCACCAAAGGAGGCACCTTCTTCACCAGTGAGCCATTGAGGAACCTCTTCTGGATTTAGGATCATGTCATCTGATTTGACAGTCTTCACTGATAATTCATGCAAGCCGCCAAATATGTCAGACCCAGTAATTTTGAAACGAATCGATGTTCGTCCATCGTCATCAACAGCACTCTCAACTGAACTTGTATCCTTTTTCTCTCTGATGACGTATTCACTATACTGTATTGGTGCAATCGAATTAAATTCTGGATCTGGCGCAGGGTTTCCTATTCCTGTGAATCCGTTTTCTTGTACGGCTTCTTCTAGCATTGGCGAAGCGCTCCTTGATGAAGACTTTTGCAACATTACCACATTGCCAGTAATTGATCCTTTGAATCTAAGATTGGCAATTTTTTTCAATCTTCGTAATTTCATATCGTCAATATTGTCATCTTCTTCAGTGGTTCCGGTTTCTTGTACTTCTTTCAGTTTAAATACTTGATGCTCTTCTGTTGAACCAAGGGGTAGCATATCCACCGTCCCATAAGCATATGGTGTCCACATTCCCAAACTACTTCCAAATCTACTGTTTCCTTTTAGTATATTCATCGATTCTATTGACTTCACCGGAAATTGGTTTTTCGGAATTATCAATTTCAACAAGTTTTGATTGGTTTGCGGGAGACTCCTTTCAAAAACTTGCATTACTATCCCGTGAACCATGACATCGTTATTGATGGAATGAATAACATGAGGTGAATTCACAAGTATACCAAAGAAATAAGGTTTGTGTGATATGATATGTGGTTTATGAACTATATCCATCCCATTCAAATCAAATACTTGGATTCTGATCAAGATGATTGGTTGTTTTGGATGTTTGCATATGTAAATATATGACAAATACAAGCTTGCCAAATTCTGCACCAACAGACTCAAAAATTGCGATGGGTTGATGGAAATAGGGACGATTTCATCATTCATGTCTTTGACGGTCGAGAAAACCCATGATGGAGCATTAGTGGAATTATCCACAATCAATTGGCAATCGATTTGGGAAATTTGAAGCAAGTTCAATCCTTGGGACCAATACTCGTAAATTATCTTTTCAATTAGTCTACGCTTCGTGACACGATAGAAATCATCTTGGAATTCTTTGACATCTTTAAGAATCTTGTTATTGAAACCGCGTTGCGTGTATTTGGAAGGTGGTTTGGGTTGTGTGTTCTTAAGTTTGGTCCACAATATAATAAACTGGAGAATGGAATTTTTGGATAGTCGATCTATTATGTTGTACAATGTTTTGTGATCCAATAGTGGGACATATGTATTGGGCAACACGTTTTTGCTCTTCTTAGTATTATCTTGTAGTACAGACATGAAATGGTTTGAGTATTAGAACGAGCTTGAGAGATCATGATAACCCCAGTTGTTTTGTTTACATTTTTTTTTTTCGCTGTAGTGTCATTTCCGATGCAGCAGTTCTGGCCAGATCTAGAAGCACTTACTCGTAGAACGAAGCAAAGATGACAATTCTAGCGAATACGTCGTAAGGTATTATTGGAACATGCAAGATGAAGATGCTCAAGAATAGGTGTTTAACGTTTCTTTTCACAGAAAAAGTACCAATTTCCTTTCGAATGATCCAAAGCTCGGTACAAGCAAGCCATTGGTTGTTTTGCAACGCCCCCATACCCCTTAATGATTAAACTCAAGCCATAGCATCGAGTGGTTCCAGACAAACTTATAGTAGGAATATAGTACTAGACTTAGTGACCAAGATCCTACCTAGAAAGTTTCATTTCAGATTCCCAGGTTACTTCAAGCAAAGCTTCTGACCTTATCCAATCTGGCCTATTAAGACACTTTAGAAATACCACAGGCGTGATTCATTGTTTCTGGATATCAGCTGTGATCCTTGTACTTTGATCAAGAATTTCATTTAAAACCTTAAAGTATGGTTGCTATTCTTTGATGTCCACTGCATAGTTTAATATTCTGTGACTTAATTATTACGGATTACATAAGCTCATTGACAGATGAAGAAAAAAAATGCGACAAGAAAGCATGCGAGCAACAGGCACAACAAAATACTTCATACAGTAAAGTAAAGTCAAGTAAAGTTAGGCAAAAAAAAAAAGTATAGCCTATTAATCAATTTACAATATTTTTTTTTGGTATCCTGGAGAAAAAGCATAGACGCTGCCCTTTTATTTTCCAGAAACCAACTACGACAAGGGTACTCACATCTGTATTATTATCACTATCATAGCCATTGTTATCTACCGAATCACACTTATTTAACCTGTCCTTTCCTTTGTTTATTAGTGCTCAATCACGCATTATTATTTTGTCCTTGAATTAACAGGAGAATTCCATTGTACCATTCGTATCGATCACTTATTTCCCCCTGTGTATTTTAATTCCTTTGCTGTCTATCATCTTGTATCATTATTGTACTTGTTAATATTTGTCTAATGTCTAACGAACCAACCAGAAAGTCTTTAAGAAGGAAACCACCCCCACTGGATGTTGTGGATTCATCGGATACTTATCAATTCAGCTCCCCAGAGCAAGAACAACAGGGATTTGAATTTGAACTCTTTCCAGGTCGTCCAGCCCATAATACACCGCAGAATGGTATTTCCAGGCCATTGAAGAAGTCGTCTTCGGGTTATGGGCTAAAGGTTGTCACACATAATGGGCAGCCCATTGGAAGTCTGTCTTCAAATTACGTACCTCAGATTCCTGATGTTCCCCCTCCACCTATTCCATCGCTGCAAATAGACTACCATGATCAGAAGCGATTGTCTATTCCAGAAGTGATAGCGACTCCACCTAGGCAAGATACCATCAATCATTCTTTCACAACTGATTATTCTTTCGACGAGTCCTTTATATCAGTTTCTGACTCGCCAAAACCGAAGGGACCAAAACAAATATGGGAATATGAAGAAGATGAGAATAGTCTTCTCACTCCGATCAGAAACACATCGATAACTAGCATAGATTATAAATCACGTCCTAGGAGTTACCAACAAATATCGTCCATTTCTAAATCAGAAACTTCTACAGTTACAGCACCATATCCTACAGAAGACACATCGCAATCCACGCTAGAGTCGTCTCCGCATGACGTGCCGTATCCAACTACAAACTTTGAAGATTCGCTTGTGGAGTATAATGAACCTGATTTTGGTTACGACATTAATGCCCCATCCCCCTCACAGATACGAACACAAGAAATTATAAATAAAGTTGTATCAGACACTTCTCCACAAATCAATGACGTTCCTGACTTATCGTCCGCGAGAAACCTGTACCAATCAATACATTCAAGAAACGATCTGTGGCTATCGCATTCCCGAAATAATCTGGTAAATTCATATAGCAAGACAGATGCTGGAAATGGTACCCCTGCTTTTCCAATAAATAGCTCGCCATTTGGATCTCCACAGAGACCTCACCTTCGACATATAGTGCCCAGAAAATCGCAAACGTTTGGTTACAATAAATCTTCTTCACGGAGTCCTGGTATGGAGTATGGACTGGATCTGTCGTATAGTAGGTCACCATCGCCAACAAGACCTGATGTCAACCGAACCCAAACCATGTCACTGGGACTTACATATAGAGAAAGTGAGTTCTCCGAAATGGCAGATGGGTACAATGAATTTGGCATTCAACAAGGACCAAGCTCTAGATGGAATTCAATACATCTGAAAATGACATACAATCAAGAAGTGGATAATCTCTTCTGGGATGATGACCTCCAGCAAGTCGCGGAGTCTCCCGCAACAGAATATTTTGACTATTCCATGTTACCAGAATTGCCGACTGTGAAACCGGTGCCCCCAAGGCCACCAAAATTTCCTATTGTGCCACCACTGAAACAAGAAGAGGAGCTACCTGCTCTACCCTTGGAACTACCCGAATTGCCATTCAGCTCAGCTTTCTTACAGTCACAACACTTTGAGGTGTGTGCAAAAATTTGGTCACTTTCTGAACTTTTCAAATGGTGTTTGAAATTAAGAATATGGTTGCGCGATCTGACAATTTCCAGAGCCGAATTGAAGAAGGCGTTGAGCGGTTTATTGGGTTTCCACAGACGCGATGTTCCTGTGGACGTTGTCACTAGCAATGCGGCCGTGGTTTTTGATAGCTTTGTGGCTTCAGGCGCAATTGATTTGGTAGAAGACCCAGAAAGTCAAGGAAGCGACAATGTGTTTGTTGTTATGAACAAGGGTGTTTATTTGAATGGTGTTTTGCCTTTACTCACGAGGTGCTATGCAAATTTCGAACACACTAAGGAGATCGAAAAGTCTGATATGACATGTTATTCAACGTGTTGTACCTTGAGCAAGGCAATGAATTTTGAACGAAAAATGAGAAGCACCAACATCAAGGAAATTGTCTTAGAAAACGATTGGGCAAGTCATTGGCGTTTAACTGTTGATAATCTACGCGCAATTGACCATGCTATAAGCAAAAGACAATCGTTGATTTTTGACTTGTTAAGGTATGAGCAAACTTTTATCCAAAGGGCGAAATGTTTTGTTGAGATTGTTGCTCCCGAGTTCATCAAGGCAGCCAAAAACTACCTAGGCAAAAACAGTGCAAAAATTACAAAGTTTGAACAGGATGTCATAAGCACCGGAAAGCAAATTGTGGAAATTCACCAAACGATATTATTTGAACCATTATTGAAAATCTTAATCGCCGAAGGCAAATTCATTAAAAATTTAGTTGCTATTGGAAGCGCTTACAGTGATTGGGCATTTGAAATAAGACAGCCTTTGATCAAATATATGAGCTGTATGCCTATGATTGAAGAGCTTTTGAGCATTGCTACTTTGAAAGCGTATGTTGATAACCAGATTGGTAATTTACCACGAGTCAAAGATTTAAAAGTGAATGTTGCGATACTTTTCATCAGTACTTTCAACTCAAGGTACTTGCAATTGCCGTTACAGTTGGCTGATATATATAAAAAGTTCGATGAAAATGATCCGGAATATATTTCGATGAATAAGGCTGCTAAAGAAATTAGGAGTTTGAGTGCTCGTATTAATGATTCGAAGAAATCAGCTGATAACACCCATGCATTAGCTAACATTAAAGACCAGTTGATCTGGAAAAGTACTATCCATCCGATTAATTTGCATTTGAACTCAGCCAATAGAAGGTTCATCTGTCGAGGAGATTTGACCAGAAGAAGTGATTTGAAAAAGTTGCAGACTTCAAATCTTGACCATATTGTATTGCTTGATAACTATATGTTGATTACAGCAAGGTCCAAAAACAGGTATGGTGAACCTGCATATAAAATTATTGAAGATCCAATTCCGGTGGAATATTTGATAGTTGAAGATAAGACGATTGGATCGGGATCGGGATCGGCCCCGAGCCCAGGACTTGCGACGCCTGTGTCCCCATTAAAGCCAAATAGATCGCCAATTCCAGCAACTAATGGCAAAATGGGATCAACTGAAGAGGGAGATGAAGACACAGATGCATTTCAACTCAAAATTAGGTACGCTGGTCGGTCAAAGAGAGCTTATACGTTCTCGTGCAAAACCGAACGTGAACGAACTGAATGGGTTAACTACTTTCTTTCAACAAAATCTAGTCTTGGGAAGAGATTACAGGGTTCGAATCCATTTAAGGTGGAACTTGTTTCAAATACTGTATTTGGCTATGAGTTCAACAATCGCGTTACCAAATTGCAATTGATTGCTCCGTTTGATCCAATTTATGATGTTTGTGAAGATTCAGTGAAAAAAATGGAGCAATTGAAGTTATCAAATGATATTTACAATACCGAGTTGTCTCGAAACAGAATCGTTTTCGGCAAAATACAATGCTTGAGTGGGTTTGAGCATAATGGTTGCAAGTACAACCTTGTTGCCCTTGAGTCTGGATTGTACATGTGTGAAGCCAAGGGAAGGTGGAAGAAGATCCTTGGAGGAGCAGAATATATCCAACTTCACGTGGATTCGGAAATCGGAATTGTTATTGTCTTGAGTGATAAGTATCTCAGATATTATCCTATTCATCAAATATTGAACGTTTATAGAGAAGTGAAACTGGATCTTACTGGAATTTCTTTGTCCAAAGACACGGTTTTGTTTTTCAAAATGGGACGCCATAAGAACGTTAAAATGTTGTTTTATGCAAAGAAAAAGAGTAACGGAACGATTCATTTCAAGGTGGTTATTCCACAAACCGATAATTCGGGTATATTTAGCAGATTCAAAGATCACGCCAGATTCTATATTGAAGCTGAATGCTATGGGATATCGATTTTCAACTCGTCATTTGCGGTGCATACCAATAAGGGATTTGAGATTTTAGAGTTGGACAAGTTGATTCCAAGCTCGGTTCCAGAATTGCCACCTATTTGTGATTCAGAAAAAAAGAAGGCTGACCCTTATGCCACAAGGAAAAGCACCGCTTCGCAAGCGACACTGATAGAGACGATTCGAAGGTTTGTGAACACAAACCACAAACCTATGGGGATGTTTAAATTGAACAACAATAAAGAATTTCTTTTGGTTTACAAAGAGTTTGCTATATTCATTAACAAACACGGCAAGCCGTCCAGAGATTCGATCATCAACTTCAAGGCGCATAAGGTGTATTTCAATAACAACTATTTATTTGTTGTCAATGACCAATTGATTGAGATCTGGCATATCGGTGACCAACCGAAAATAGCCCAAGTGGTGATTGGTAAAGATATCAAACACATGGGAGAGAACGGGTTCACCATGGCGAATCCTTTGGTGCCTGGTCTACAGTTGGTGATTAGGTTAGTTGAATAGGGGTTACTTTTATAGTAGTAAGTACATTGCCAAGAGCCATGATGCATTGAATAGTTAAATTTCAATTTGTAAGTAAAAAAAAAAAAAATATTCTCCTAACCTGTTGTCAGTGCAATAAGCAATCAAACGGAGTGAGTAAGTTAGGCTTAGAGCTCATTTGCACATTACGTAACCTCTTTTTGTGACACTTAATTTGCCGATGTAAACCCCGATGCAACTGATGTTCCCCTAAGTCAAGGTTCGGAACGATCAGAAGTTTTCCAGGATTCGTCGGCTGAGATGTGTGTTATGAATTTTCGTGGCATTTTCTTTTCCTTTTTCTCTTTCGTTTTCTTTTTCTTTTTCTTGTGTTTGCTTTTTGTTGGTTGACGTTTGACATTTATAATTGATGCAATTCCAAGAATTCCTTAGCCTTAAGTATTTCTGATTTCCCACCATGCAAGAAAAGTCTCGGCTGTTTCACCAGTAAGCTGGTTTTCTTTCGTCCCAGTATATCATACTCATCATAATCCTCATCCTCATCCTATTAGTATCAGCCACGGTCAATGAAAAGTATAAATTGGACATGTCCCTTAGTGACAATAATAGGGGACAATGCGAACAATAGCACCCTATCGTATCAGTCACAATCCGAAGTGCCTAAAAAATCAATACTAAAACCGACCAGGAAAGAGCCGTTCCCCTTTGTCAATGAAATACCGGAAGAACCATCTGAAGATCAACTAAGATCAATACAAAACCAATTACAAAAAGAATCCCATCTCAATGAAGGACCAAATAAAACATGGATCGTTTTCCTAGCCATATTGAGATTCTTATTTGTAAACAGGGTCTCAACCACGTTGGGTAATCTTTTAGTCGCATTCATAGGTTTGATCTCCATTGGGCTGCTACGTATGATAGTCAATGCTATTACACTACTATTAGAAATCAACTACTCACTGATTATAGAATTCTTCCTGTTATTAAATCCCGCTTATGATCACTCAGTCATGGTCCCTGCTAATACAAACAGCATGGCTCTGTCTAGAAACAGCTTTTCTAAAACCAGGAGATAAAAAAAGAAAGAGTAAATATGATGTCAATTGTGTGGGGTGACTAATACAGAATTTTACGGAACGGATATAATTTTTTTGGTACACATAATATTCCAATATTTGCACGGATTTGTTAAATTAATCCGGCCAATTTTTTTGCATTCCCTATGTTTCTTGATTCATAGAAGACAGCTAGTTTATAGCTATTAATATTATAACTTTGCATATATTTAATAACAGCCAAGCTTGCTGCCTTGTTAAGTTGTATGAGCGTAGACATTAATTGCTGTGTCTTGAGTGTGCCTCGGTACCTCTTAATGCGGAGTAAGTTTTCTCTCTATTTTCACGATCCCACCACGAATGTTTGTGAAATTTCGCACGGAGAATACCCCATAGAATAATCCACAAACAAAAAAAAAAGGATTCCTGGGGTTATAAATACACTTTCATATCTTCCTGCTAAACAATTTTTTTTTGACTTTTTTTCTTGTTAACTATATCAAACCATATTTATTTATCATCTACAATGGTCGATTTTAACGTCAACAACAAGGTGGCAGTCGTCACTGGAGGAACCAGAGGGTTGGGATTATATAGTGCAGAAGCATTGGTATTGAACGGAGCTTCCACTGTCGTCATTACATCCAGAAAAAAGAAAGCTTGTGACGATGCCCAAGCTTACTTAGAGAAATTGGCTAAAGATAATGGCAAAAATTGTACCATCATTTCCTTTCCAGCTGATCTTGCTGTTGAACAACAATGTGAAGAATTCTTCAAATACGTGGCTTCCAAACACGACAAAATTGACATTTTAGTGGCCAATGCTGGTGCTACTTGGGGTGCACCATTGGAAGAACATCCAGTTTCTGCCGTTAAGAAAGTCCTTGACTTGAATGTTGTTGCGGTTTTCCATACCATCAAATTGTTCACTCCATTGTTGGAGAAAGCAGCCACCAAAGAAGATCCATCCAGAATCATTCTCATGTCTTCCGTGATCAGTCTTACCACTAATGACATCGTGGGGGTTTACGGTTATTTGAGTTCCAAGGCAGCCGTGTCTCATTTGGGTAGAAACTTGTCCGTGCAATTTGCTCCTAGACATATAAACGTCAACTCAATTGCTCCAGGTTGGTTCCCTTCCAAAATGGCCAATGGTTTAATTGAAGCTGCCGGTGATATGATAATTGAGACCAATCCAAGGGGTAGATTGGGTGAAAAGGAAGATATCCAATCTTTGTTGATTTACTTGTGTTCCAAGCAGTCTAACTATATTAATGGTGTTGTCATCCCACTCGATGGTGGTGCTCATAATAACAGTCCAGCTGCTCATTTCTAGATATATAGTGATTATCGGTGAGTTATAAATAAACGGTGTGTTCTGTACAAGACTGCTATCGCTTTCCATGTCTTGTCTGATCAGAACCGAAACGAGCAAGTGAAGCAAGTCGCACCAATAAGACCAGCTCATTGATGAGTACAGTCTTTTTACATTCAATTCAGACTGGTGCTATAAAATTGTTCAAACTATTTGTAGAGAAATGTTCATAGTAGGGTGGATAAATTTATTGATCCTAATACGTACTAAATGTTTAATATTACATGACCAAATAATTTCATAATGAAAAAGTGTGGTATGTGGCATGAACATAGTTCGTCAGCTGTTATCTATATTTACACTATTCCCGAGTATAATATTCCTGAAGTAAAGATATCAGGCCTAGACTTTCACCGATTTGAAGCAATTTCAAAAAACAGTCAGTGCAGGATTGTTTGTTTCGAAATTAAGGGCTTTTTATTGATCATGATCAGAACTACGTAAGAAAAAGTTCCCATGGATGTTATTCGATAGGAGATCCATCTGTCACGATATCCTATGCACCTAAACAAACATTGAAGTTTCCCAAACCAAAAAACAAGCCTGGAATTAGAATGGAATGGTCATATTTGCCCCACATGTTCTCTCATAACAACGGATATGGTTGAGTGATCCATGATCTTATGCACCACAAACACACAATGGAAGACTGCGTGGAACAGCAAGTATGAATCTTTTTGTAGCGGAAGTAGATTGAATCTTCACACTCTATGCTCCAGCATCAATTGAACAAAATTTGAAGTTGCAATTTGTTGATGAACCAAAATTCTAAACAAAATACCCACCAGGACTATCAATGACAGGAGCTGACGCTGATGATTCGATGGTAGACACGTCCGTGCAGAACAAACGATGAAAGTTGGAAAACATGGAATTAGATTGTATTTCAAAAGCCATCAGTATCGGTAGTGATATTGTCAATACTAGTCCAACTAACCATGGAATCATCAGAAACAGTGGTGGTAATAATGGTATTATATTCCAGATGAGAAATACCTGGGACATTTGGCAGTTCCCGACATGCAATCTGACGTGAGGTAGATAAAAATCGTCTTGAACAGGACCGTCATGTTGAATTCTATTTTGCAAAATAAGTTGATCATTGTGTCTTATAATCCTGGAATCGACGCCACAGGAGATTCAACATCTGGTAGTAATTGATATTGTGTGTTGGGTGGGTTTGGTTGAGCGATGGATTGTCTTGCCATGTGTAAGCATTCTGTTTAAACATATGTGTTCATCAGAAGACAGCTTGTACATTTCTTCGCCATTCTAAATTCTAAATACACCTACGAGAAACTTTTTCTGCTCGTTTGCTATTATATGCAGGATTATCGACCAACCGCAATTTTAGAATTTTTGGTTGCATTCTCACGTGATTTGTCACTTGATTTAGAGAAAAATTAGAAAACAAACGGTCAGCAGTTCGCCATTATTCGGTTTTTTCTACATTTTTGGGCCCCGGGCACGTTTTTTGGCGTGCCGAGGTTCCCCCCGTCCCTCGGTTTTTACCTCAAATCACGCCAAATTTGGACGTGATGGGGTTCCCCCTCCCCGGTTTTCCACCCCAAATCGCGCTTTTTTTGCGCGCCGGGGGTGGGCTCATTAGGGGCGACTGTTCCCCCACTTTGGGGGACCGGCTCCCTGGCCAAGGGAGTGCGCACCCTCCGTCTTTGGAGGGTGTGCGACCGGGGAGACTTTCCCCGGTCTGGGCCCCCCATTTTGGGGACTTTCCACCCCAGGGCCTCGGGGGGGGGGGCCAGCAGACTGGGAGGTTAGTCAATCCTCCCAGTCTCTTCAAATCCCCCAGCGAGTAAGCTGGGGGTTGACCCCACTCGGGGGTCTTCGGCATCGGGACAGCTCGGGAATAAATTGCTGTCCCGATGGAACCCACGGAAGCGGTGACTAGTCACTTCCTTGTTTGAAGAGCCACCGCTTATCCACAACCGGCTTTAAGAAGTGGACTCTACTGAAAGTAGTTCAAGGCGGGGTTAACCTTATTTGGGCGGCTCTTCAAAATATCTGTCTAAAGGCTTTGGACTCTCATTTTACTGCACTTGTATTTGTCTTATTACTCTTTAGAATGGATAATATTTGATAATTTATGGGAAGGGAACTTAACCGCCATCTAAATTTTAACCGCCATATAAATTTTGAGTTAGTAAATAATTCGCTAAATAATTTTTAAAAAAAGTAATACTCACATCCCAAATGTTATAATTGGATTGATTGATCAATTGCTGATGTAATTGATGATGGATTGATGTTTTATTGATATGATTGGTGATTGATTGTTTTTGTTGCTGATAAAAAACAAGAAAAAAGAAAGAACTAAGTGTTGTAAAAAAGTTTTTTTTTTTAAGGAAACTTGTTCTCCTTTTATAGTTGTGGGTTTTCATAGTAGCGAATTTCTTGTACTTAATATGCAATTGTATGTTAGCGTATAGTATTTGTGTGTGTCTCTTTTTACAGCCATTTCTTACGGCGCTTATTTTTTTTTTGTTCACACTAAATCGAGAATTGTTCGTACTAACAATTATTCAAACCATTTGTTCAGAAAAGTTTATAATAAGGCGGACAAATTCATTCACATCAATTCACACTGAAGGTTTCACATTACATGAGCAAATAATTTCATGTCAAAAATGTATGCCATTCAGTATGAACAATTCGTATTACGTGGTATAAGCATAATTCATCTGTTAGCATGAATTATATTTTTTGCTTAGTATGAATAATTTTGCTTTATTGGTTTGAACAAAATATAAAACCAATGTATACAAACACTGTTTCTTCTACAAATTAAATACACAATTCATCGCCATGGGCTTTAGGTAGCTGTATTTCCCTTCCTTTGACCATTATTGTGACTTACATTAAACTCCGAAAACTCATCAGCTTAGCCACGGAAAAACTCTTAAATATTCACACAAAAGCATTTTGCTGCATCTGTCAACATAAACCGAAATGGCTATAGAAGACAACACCTCTTGCGATGCAATTCCGGAAAATCTCATCTTCATAAATTGACGGTGCAATTTTATCTTCAAATTTCCTTCTGTTTTTTGATCATTATTCTTAATTAAACATGCCTCACGTTACAATTGTCACAGGTGCTTCTAGAGGTAAGTCATATTAGAAAGGTACCCGTTACACCAAAGTTAAGATCACTAACATTACTCATTAGGAATCGGTAAGTCCATTGTTGAAATCCTTTTAAAAGATCCTTCCACCAAAGTAGTCGTGGTTGCCAGATCCCAAGCTCCATTGGAAGCACTTCAAAAAGAGTACGGTGGCGATAGAGTTGCCTACGTTGCAGGCGATATTACTTCCCCAGAAACTTCCAAAAATGCCGTTGAACTTGCCATCTCTAAATTCGGTCAATTGAACGCTGTTATTGCCAATGCTGGTGTCTTGGATCCTATTGGTCCTATCGAGACCACCAATCTTGCCCAATGGAGAAAATTATACGATATCAACTTCTTTTCCGTCGTTGAATTGATTAAACAAAGTTTGCCCCACTTAAAGAAAACCAACGGTAGAGTCGTCGGTGTTTCTTCTATTGCTGCTTTTACTGAATTCAGTGGGTGGTACGCATATGGTTCGTCCAAGGCTGCTTTAAACCACTTGATGCTTTCTTTGGCTGCTGAAGAAAAAGAAATTCAAGCAATTGCTGTTGCTCCAGGTGTGGTTGACACTGAAATGCAATGTGAAATCAGACAAGTTCATGGTAAGAGCATGAAGGCGCAAGACTTCCAACAGTTTGTTGATTTACATGAAGGATCTAAATTGGTACCTCCGGAAGCTCCAGGTACTGTGTATGCTAACTTGGCCTTAAAAGGTTGGTCCGATGAAATTAACGGTAAATACTTGGATTTTGATAACGAAATTCTTAAAGATTACCAAATGTAAAATTATTTATAGAAAATACAAATAATGATTTTGTTATAGTTATAAGAGATAATGAAAATGATTTGCCTAATTGGGATTGTTACAAGCGCGAATATTGGAAACAACACCGAACAAAAATCGCCAACCACATCTTGGGCGAAACTTCCCGTGCTCTTCACTTCTTCCTTACTTGTTCAATTGAAAATGTCTACCCATGTGTCTATAGTCACTGGTGCCTCTAGGGGTATTGGTAAATCCATTGCTGAAATATTATTGAAAAACCCAAGTTCCAAAGTGGTCGTAATAGCCAGGACCCTGGCACTATTAGAACTGCTCGAAAAGGAATATGGTTCCGATAGAGTCGGTATTGTGGTGGGCGATATAACTGATCCCCAAATATCCAACAAGGCTGTGGAATTGGCTATATCTAAATTTGGTCAATTGAATTCGGTAATTGCAAATGCGGGTGTTTTGGAACCGGTAGGTAGAATTGAGTCAACTACAGTCGAGGACTGGAAGAGATTGTATGACATCAACTTATTCTCAATTGTTGAATTGATCAAGCAAAGTTTATCCCATTTGAAAAAGACCAATGGAAGAGTCATTGCTGTGTCTTCCGGTGCTTCCACCAAGCCATATAGTGGGTGGTATGCGTATGGATCATCAAAGGCTGCATTGAACCATTTGATTATGTCCTTGGCGGCGGAAGAAAAAGACATTCTGGCAATTTCCATTGCACCTGGGGTGGTGGCCACTTCTATGCAGAAGGATATTAGAGAAAAATTTGGCAAAGACATGAGTCCCGAAGGATTGCAAAGATTTATTGATTTACATAAAAATAACCAATTGGTTCACCCAGATGAGCCGGGAACGGTCTATGCCAATTTAGCGTTGAATGGTTGGCCTGCAGACTTGAATGGTAAATACTTAAGGTACAACGATGAAGTTCTCAAAAGCTATCAGTTGTAGGGATGTATAGATATATATACACGGTTTATTATAAAAAGATGAATCTTGGTAGCAGTCAGATCGAGATCTGCAACTTTATCGCCAGACAGTAACGACAGAAAGAACAATAGAGATGGAAACACGTAAAAAAAAAAAAAAAAAAAAAAAAAAACAAGATTAAAATTTTCATCCTAATCTACCAACTATCAACAACTATTTGATACTACATCATTTATCGACTTTATCAGTTATGTTTGTGAGACAAGTACTTATAGCCAGGCAAGCTACCAGAAACCTCGTCAAACAGAGGATCGCAACCCAATGCATTAGAAGATTCAAGTCTACCAAGTCTAAAGCAATACCACCTCCACCACAACCAAGTTTCTCCAAAGGAAAAATCCTTTTGTTAGTAGGTGCTTTGGCAGTAGGTTCTACTTTTGCTGCTTCCTTCTTTGACAAAGAAACTCCAAAATCTGCATTTGAACCTGGTGAAGCCAAACAAGGTCCCGAATTTGCCGATGGTAAAGTCTCTGTTATCTTCGTCTTGGGTGGACCTGGATCAGGTAAGGGTACCCAATCTGACAAGTTAGTCAAGGACAAAGGATTTGTCCACTTGTCAGCTGGTGATTTGTTGAGAGCTGAACAAAAGAGACCAGGCTCTAAATATGGTGAATTGATTGCCAAATATATCAGAGATGGTGAGATCGTTCCACAAGAGGTCACTGTTGCGTTATTGAAACAAGCCATTCAAGAAAACTATGATAAAGGACTGACCAAGTTTTTGATTGATGGGTTCCCAAGAAAGATGGACCAAGCCATCACTTTTGAAGACACCATTGCCAAATCGGCATTCACTTTGTTCTTTCAATGTCCCGAGCAAGTTATGTTAGAAAGATTATTGGAAAGAGGTAAGACTAGTGGCAGAACAGATGACAATATTGAAAGTATCAAAAAGAGATTCAAAACTTTCATCGACACTTCTATGCCAGTCGTTGAATATTTCGAAAAGCAAGGTAAAGTTGTTAAAGTGAAATGTGACGAACCAGTCGATGTTGTTTATGGTCACGTTAAAGATGCATTAAAATCTAGAGGTATTTAGACAATTTATACAGTATATAAAATTAGAAGATAGAGTTAAATATTAAAGAAGAAGTCGTGTATGAGTGGTGAAAATTTCATGATAGTGCAGCAGTAACAAGAAAGCAAAAAAATATGTGAAACAATAGATTTGTCATCTTTGACATCAGCAATTGTCACCAATTCTACTACTATCATCACAATGTCCTCTACTTATACAGGGCTTCCACCTAATTGGACAATCAAGGTTTCACGTACACATAATAAAGAGTACTATTTGAATCAATCAACTAACGAATCATCGTGGGATGCCCCCTATGGCACTGATACTGAAGCTTTAAAGGCATATATCTTAAAATTTAAAAACAATGGGTTTAAGCCAGTAGTCACCAAAGACGGACAAGTTAGAGTGTCACACTTATTGATCAAGCATAGTCAATCGAGAAAACCAAAATCCTGGAAATCGCCAGACGGAATCACCACAACTAGAGATGAAGCCATACAACAAGCCAAAAAATATTTAGCCAGAATAAAGAACGGAGAGGTCAAATTGGGTGAGTTGGCAGTCTCTGAAAGTGATTGTAGTTCGCATGAAAGAGGTGGAGATCTTGGCTTCTTCAGCAAAGGACAGATGCAACCTCCATTCGAAGAAGCAGCTTTCAATTTGCATGTTGGTGAGGTGAGTAATCTAGTTGAAACTAGCAGTGGGATTCATATTCTTCAAAGAACAGGGTAATTAATATAACAGTATAGCATAGTTTAGGTAGAGACAGTAAAATATATATAAATAGCTAGGAGAATCACAAAAGGCAATTGTAGATTTCGGTTTACGGCGATATTCCATGGCAAACGGAAATGGTTATATGTCGTTGTCCATCTGTTGCAACGGCTCTAATTGGAATTCCTGTCACAAAATCGAGTTGAGCTCAGTCGTACTCTGGTGCCGTTGGGCCAATCCCCGTGCGACGGACTCTTTTTAGTCAGTTAGCTGGCGCGAGAACGAGGGAATGACCCAATAGAAAGAACAAAAAAAATTCCGCTTTAACTACTTCAACTACACATTTGTCCTGTTCTAAATACAACAATACACTTCGCCATAGATCGACGTGGCACCACATCTTGCGTTTTGTACCATTGTCGAGTCACAAATGATGTTAAAACGGATAGTTTCACTCGCTGATAAATCTAATCAGCGTGCTCTTTTCAGGACCAGTCTTTTCCTGGCTGCTAGGAATTTGGGCACACACGCCCTCGTAAGGCAAAATCCTCCTCGTCTTGCTCCTCTCCAACCAACACGAATTTCTACAAATAGATTGCCATCTCCCCAACTTTTTCAACAATTTCCATTTAATCCCATTCAACAACTCCAACAACGTTTCAATTATTGTTCTATGTGTCGCCATACTGATTCCGCAGGTGCTTCTGCATCAATTGTCCCTTCCGACCGTGAAGTCTTGCCCACCAACGTTAGACCATTGCACTATGACGTGACTGTGGAACCAAATTTCGAAACTTTCAAATTTGAGGGTGAAGAAACCATCGACTTTCAAGTCAATGAAAGAACTGATTTCATCACTTTGAACTCCTTGGAAATTGAAATCCATCAAGCCAAAATCGAGGACATTGAAGTTAAGGATATTACTTTCGACGCTGACAAGCAAACTGTCACTTTTAAATTCGGCGACCACTTGCAAGCTGGTAAAACTGCTCAATTGTACATCAAATTTACCGGTGAGTTGAACGACAAGATGGCTGGTTTCTACAGAGCTGCCTACCAAGAAGACGGTAAGACCAAGTATTTGGCTACCACTCAAATGGAGCCAACTGACTGTCGTAGAGCTTTCCCATGTTACGATGAACCAGCTGCCAAGGCCAAGTTTTCTATTTCCTTGATTGCAAACAAAGATTTGGTATGTCTTTCTAACCAACCAGAAAAAGAAACTACTTTGCTCGAAGGTCACAGGAAAAAGGTGTCTTTCACCACCACACCATTGATGTCTACCTACCTTGTTGCCTTCATTGTTGGTGACTTGAGATACATTACCAATGACGATTACAGAGTTCCAATTAGAGTCTATGCTGTTCCTGGTTCTGAACACTTGGGTAAATATTCCGCAGATATTGCCGCCAAGACTTTGAAATTTTTTGATGCTAAATTTGACATTCCATACCCATACGACAAACTAGATTTAGCTGCCATTCCAGAATTCAGTGCCGGTGCCATGGAAAACTCTGGTCTTGTCACTTTCCGTTCCGTCGACTTGTTGATTGATGAAAACAACACCAACGTCAACACCAAACAAAGAGTCACTGAAGTTGTCATGCACGAATTGGCCCATCAATGGTTCGGTGATTTGGTCACTATGGACTTCTGGGATGGTTTGTGGTTGAACGAAGGTTTCGCTACCTGGATGAGTTGGTACGCTTGTGATTCATTGTTCCCTGATTGGAAAGTCTGGGAATCATATGTCTCTGATTCCTTGCAACATGCTTTGTCCTTGGATGCTTTAAGATCTTCCCATCCTATTGAAGTTCCAGTTAAGAGAGCTGATGAAATTAATCAAATTTTCGATGCTATTTCATACTCCAAGGGTTCTTCTTTGTTGAAGATGATTTCCAATTGGTTGGGCGAAGAAGTCTTCATCAAAGGTGTCTCCAACTACTTGAAAAAACACAAATGGGGCAATACCCAAACTTCGGACTTATGGGAAGCCTTAAGTGAAGCTTCTGGAAAAGACGTCGTCAAAGTTATGGACATCTGGACCAAAAACACTGGTTTCCCAATTGTCAAAGTTGAAGAAACCGGTAATGGTGAAATCAAAGTCACCCAAAACCGTTTCTTGGCCACTGGTGATGTCAAGGAGAATGAAGACAAAACTTTGTATCCAGTTTTCTTGGGATTAAAGACGAGTGCTGGTGTTGACGAATCATTGGTATTAGACACCAGATCCAAGACTTTTAAACTTCCAACTTCCGATGATTTCTTCAAAGTCAACGGCAATCAAACCGGTATTTACAGAACTGCCTACGAACCATCTCGTTGGAATAAACTCGGTAAAGCTGGTGTCGATGGTAAACTCACTGTTGAAGATCGTGTTGGTTTAGTTGCCGATGCTGGCTCCTTAGCTTCTACTGGTTTTATTGAAACTTCCAGTTTATTGGATTTGGTCAAGTCCTGGTCCAAAGAATCCAACTACGTTGTTTGGAACGAAATCTTAACCAGAATTGGTTCTATCAAGGCTGCTCTTTTGTTTGAAGATGAAGCTACCAAAGACGCTTTGAAATTTTTTACTAGAGACTTGATTAGTGACAAATTGAATGAAATTGGTTGGGAATTTACTGGTAAAGAATCATTTGCTGAACAACAATTGAAATCTTCTCTTTTCGCCTCTGCTGTTAACGCCGAAGAACCAAAGGCTGTTGAATACGCTAAGGAAGCATTTGCCAAATTTGTTGCTGGTGATAAGCAAGCTGTTAACCCAAACTTGAGAGCTTCTATTTTCAATACCGTTGCCAAAGCTGGTGATGAAAAGACTTTTGATCAATTGTTTAAAATCTATTCCAACCCACTGGCAATTGAAGAAAAAATTGCTGCTTTAAGAGCATTTGGTAGATTTTCCAAACCTGAAATCTTGGACAAAGTCACTGGCTTGTTATTACAAACCGACATCATCAAACAACAAGATGTTTACATCCCAATTCAAGGTTTACGTGCTACTAAGTTGGGTGTTGAAAGAACTTGGGCTTGGTTATCTAACAACTGGGACAAAATTTACGAAATTTTCCCTCCAGGTTTATCCTTGTTAGGATCTATTGTTACTTTGTCCACTTCTGGATTCACGAAAGAAGAACAAAAGAAACAAGTTGAAGAATTCTTTGCTTCTAAGAACACCAAGGGTTTCGATCAAAGTTTGGCTCAATCCTTAGATATGATCACTACTAAGATCAAATGGGCTGAACGTGATTCCAAGGCCATCTACAACTGGCTTGAAGCTAATGGTTACACCAAATAATTTACGATAATTAAATATTCTTTTTACGAAATAGGTTGAGTACATTCAAAGTAAAATACATGTAAGTTAATTAAAAAATTCGGTTCATATATAGTAAGGGGTTCTGGTTGCATTTGGTAGCGATTACACGAAAAAAATTAGCAGCAGTAAGAAGACGCAATTTTTTTTTTTTTTATAGTTTTTTTGAGATGATCTTCGTGGACTTCATCCCATATTCAACCTAGTACATCATACACAAATGTCAAGCGACGAAGTGACCCCCACTCCAGTTGAACCAGTCGTCAACAATGATTCATCGATTCCTGCGAAGAAGAGTAAAAATACACCATCAGAAGATGGATTAGATCATAAGACACTATTTGTTCGATCAATTCCATTTGACGCAACTTCTGAAGAATTATCAGAATATTTTTCCCAATTCGTTCCTGTTAAACATGCTGTTGTGGTGACTGATAATGAGCATAAAAGTAGAGGATTTGGGTTTGTTTCATTTACTTTGGATGATGATTGTTTGACCGCATTGCTTGAAAGTAGAAAAACCAAATTCAAAGGTCGTTTATTACGAGTAGATGTGGCTAAAAGAAGAGATAGAAAAGATACAAGAAGGAATAACAACGAAGATAACAATGATAATGGGGATGGGGATAAACCAATAGATAAGAAATCAAAAAACGGTATTGCTCCTATTGAAAAAAGAAGAACCAGATTGATTATTAGAAATTTACCATGGTCATGTAAGAAACCTGATGAATTGAAGAAAATTTTTAATAAATTTGGTGCAGTATTTGATTCATATATTCCAAAGAAAAAAGGAGGTCAAATGTGTGGGTTTGCCTTTGTTATCATGAAGAAGAAAGCAGCTGCTGAAAAGGCAGTTAAGGAATGTCAAGGTTTGAAGATTGATGGTAGAGAAGTTGCCGTGGATTTTGCAGTTGAAAAATCCAAATGGGAAGAAATAAAAGAGCAAGAAGATGATGAAGAAGAAGAAGAGGAAGATGACGAAGATGATAGGATTGAAGAAGATGACGAAGAGGAGAAGACGACCGCTGATGATGATGAGCAAGAGGGTGAAGAAGAGGGAAATGACGATGAAGAATTTGACAAATTAAATGAAATAAATTCTGACGATGAACCAGATAGTTCAGATGTTGAAATAAAAGTAGACGAAGAAGAGGATGAGGAAGAAGAAGAAGAAGAACCAAAACCAAGAAAGAAAAGTAATAGACAAGAAGCATTCTCCGTTTTCGTCAGAAACATTCCATATGATGCCGATGCAGAATCCTTAAAAGAACATTTCAGTACGTTTGGACCAGTCAAATATGCCTTACCAGTGATAGATAAAGAAACTGGTTTAGCCAAAGGTTCTGCATTTGTTGCCTTTACCAAAGAAAGTGCATATGTTGATTGTCTTGAAAATGCCCCAAGTGTTGCTTCTACATCGATGTTGATTGCCGATGATGTGAGTCCAGCATATGTTTACCAAGGAAGAATCTTATCTATTGCTTCTGCAGTTGATAGAGAATCTGCTGGTAAATTATCCGAAAGAAACTCATTAAAGAGAAAAGAAGCATTAGGTAAAGCTCCAAGTGAAAAAGATAAACGTAATTTATTCTTGTTGAATGAAGGTAGAATTACTGAAAATTCCAAACTTGCTCAATATATTTCTAAAACCGATTTAGAATTGAGAGAAAAATCGTATAAATTGAGAGTACAACAATTGAACAAAAACCCAACTTTGCACTTGTCATTGACTAGATTGGCCATTAGAAATTTGCCAAGAGCTATGAATCCAAAGGCATTGAAAGCATTGGGTAGAAAAGCCGTGGTTCAATTTGCTACTGAAGTTAAAGAAAAGAAAAGACAACCATTATCCAAAGAAGAAGTTAATAGATCTATCAAATTCAAGCATTCATTTGGTGAAGAAGCGGAAGAAGAAGCAACTAAATCAAAAAACTCCAAACATAAAGGTGTTGTCAAACAAGCTAAAGTTATTATGGAAGTTAAAGGTTCGGGAGAAACCGGACGTAGTAGAGGTTATGGGTTTATTGAATTCCGAGATCATAAGGCTGCATTAATGGGATTGAGATGGTTGAATGCTCATGAAGTGTCCATTCCGGAAATCTTGGAAGGGTTAGATGATGAACAAAAGAAATTGGCCGAATTGGAAGGATTGAATAAAAGAAGATTGATCGTGGAATTTGCTATTGAAAATGCTCAAGTTGTGAAGAGAAGAAGAGAAAAGGAAATGATTGCCCGTAATATCAACAAGGATGGTGGTAAAAAGAGAAAGAGAGACGACGATGGTGTTGATGGTGATGAAAATAATCATAAAGAAGGTAAAGATAAGCGTTTCAAGGGAGATAAAAAACAAAAGAAAGGTAGAAAAGGTTCACAAAAGAAAGGAAATATGAACAAAGGAAACATGAACAAAGGTCCAAAATCAAATGAAGGTACCAAACCTGAACCAAAGAACAAAACTGGACTTTCTGATGACGTCAAGAAGATCATTGGTTTGAAAAGAATGAGAAGAAAGTCAAAGAAATAAACTGAATCTAGAGCGAACTAAAACTAAACTGAATTGTTTGTATTAAATTATATATATATACTAATGATAAGAATACTAAAAAAAAAATTGAAAAATCTGGAATAGAACTATTATACAGTTTGTTAAACAACAAATTAAAAAATTGGTAACAATAATTAAAAGTAAAAACCAAAACACAAGTTATAACTGAATAAAAAGCAAACCGTTATCTTGTATTCATCATGCATCACATATTAAATATACCGGTTTAAAATAATACTAATAATGATAAAAAAAATAATCTCAAACAAATGTAATCATAAGCTGTCAAACAATGTCATGGAAAGAAATACCTTACCTAAACTGTCTAATATTCTTTTTGTGGGTAGTATGGAATTTCCCTTCAATATGAACATTGAATAACGGCCTCTTCTCTTTCTCTTTCTCGTTCTCTCTTCTTCTTCTATAAAAGGGAATTGTTGTTCAACATCATTAAAAAAAGGGTACAGGATAAAATGTAAAATAATTAATAAAAAAGGCATATTCAATCATTATTCGTTACAAGAAATAATCACTTCTTTGAGTCTTGTTAGTATTGTTTTTCACTGCCAAATCACCATCTTGAACAGCACTAAATATCTTAAAGTTTGGGTCTAAATCTTCATCAACTTGCATGACACTGGCAACATTACCACATCTATAACAATAATTAGGAGCTGACCAAACCGTAACCACATCTTTCTCTTTGAAATGATAACGGAACCCTTCCATGACCAATTGATGGGCTCTGGCAATTAATTGTAAATTATTGATATGGTTAAATTCACGCGATACTTTTGAACCAAATAACCAACCAGCTCCTCTTGGAGAAACTGCCCAAGTGTCTATATTATCGGGATCTGACCAAACAAGATCACAAAATCCACCTTCATGAGGAACTTCCTGAGCTCTAGATAACACTCTAATTTGGTCCAACATTCTGATTTCTGGTGATAACCCACCATGAACACATAATATTTTCCCATCTATTATAGCTGCCAAGGTCAAGAAATCAAACACTTGACAACAATATTTCCAAACGGTGGTAGATCCATATTTGGTTAAACATTCTTCGTAGAACCCATATACTTGGGTTATTTGTCTTGATTCATGATTACCTCTTACCAATGTGATTCTATGCGGATATTTAACTTTCAACACCATCAATAATGTAAAAGTTTCCAATGAAAAATAACCACGATCAACATAATCTCCCAAGAAAATGAAATTGGTTTGGTTATCATCTGATGGTAGTCCACCAGCAGTTCTAAATAATTCTAATAAATCGTGAAATTGACCATGAATATCACCACAAACAGTCACTGGTGATTGGACTGGTTGGATATTTGATTCTTCCATTAATAGTTCCTTCACCAACTCACATAATTGTTTCATGTCTGATTCCGACAATGCTATGCATTTTTTGATTTGCTCCAACCACTGATCTGGTCCTCGTTCCCCCATGGTTTATGAATTTTGTTGAATATATAAGTGTGCAATAATAATAGAAAAGGGTTGTTGATTTGCCACGGCAATGTCAAATAGAAGAAGAAGAAGAAGAAGGGGAAAAAAAAGTTGATTAAAAATTAAGTCGTGATAGTTGTAATGGAAATGCTAACAAATTGCTACCTGTAGTTACTGTATAGTTGTAAGTTTGTTTGGTAATCTAAAATGAAATGTTGTGAAAGGTGGAAGGGTTGGATAAACTTCGTTAAAACCTGAGTTGTTTGGTTGTGTTTAGGTTGAGTTGTCAGAGTTAGTAATTGGTAGTTGATGATCAAAGGTTGATTCTTGTCCATACTACACAAGATTAGCCATAGAGAAAAAAAAAAATTTGTTCGTCGCATGAGGTTCACACGACTTTCTCACCAACAGAACGAAACCAAATCCAATCTGAAAATTTTTACTGAAGGGTGCCTGGTTAACCCGAAGGCTGACTAAGTGATTCCACATCAACCAAATAATACAAACTACATTTGCCACTGATGTTTCCTTCATTGAGAGTGTCTATAAAAACTAACATTCATACTAGTAGACGATTGTTGTCCTCCAGTGTGTGCAGATTGAATGCGCAATTAGAATCAAAAACACCATCATCATCACCAGAACAACAAGACTCCGTTGAGAAAGGTATTTTTGATGGTATGAAAAGCTCAGGTAGTTGGGACGATTTGGAGACTTCTGGTCCAATCGACACGAAAGAGGAAAAGCTTGAGATTAGTAAATCATTAAAGAAAGCAAGGGTTCCTCCGGTGTTTGTTGCCAAATCTTTACAAAGAAATTTCAGAATGGGTGAAACTTATACGCCATTCGATTTCAGTATGAATAGGTTTGAAATGGAAAAAAAAACCGTTCTGAGTTTCAAGCCACAAGATCCATTTGCTAAAAGCGGGATAGATCCTACTACATTGTATTTAATGCCAGAAATATTGTCCAAATTCTTGACATCTACTGGTCAAATAATGTCACGTGAAAAAACGGGATGTAGTGCCAAAAACCAAAAGAAACTAGCTATGGCTATTGAACATGCAAGAGGTTTAGGGTTGTTATCTTCCAAACATAGACATGCAAGATACATGCCTACCAGAAACATGTAAGTGTGGAATTGTATGTGGGGCAAGAAACTAAATGGTGTTTCTAAATATTTAAATATTCTCATGTAAATATAAAAAGTCACTAATAATAGGATAGATTAATATGTTTGGTTTGTTACTGCAATGTGTAGCTGCTACATAAATTATTGATGTCTGTAGAGCCATTGGCCAATAGAAACTCTGTATGACTTATGTGCAGGATGTTCTCCATACAAAAAGAATCACTCACTGAAATTATGTATCTCGCTCTCTCCCCTTTTGCTCCCAATTCCACCATCTAAGTGGCCAGTTTTTTTTTTTTTCCTTCCACCATTCAAATTCGCCTTCTTCCTTTCTTTCTTTTGTTCTTTCTTTCTTTCTTCCTTTCCTTCTATAGCATAAATTATTTATTCAATTAATCTATATCATCATGTTGTCCCAAATCGCTAGATCTTCCGTCAGAGGTGTCAGATTGTTCTCCACTTCCAGAATTGCATTGACCGAAGGTGCTATTCCTCAATCCAAAGATGCCTTTGCTGAAAAAGAAAGAGCCCAAGAAAACGTCTACATTAAGAAACAAGAAGCTGCTCAATTGAAGAAATTGAAGGAAAAATTACAACAACAACAAGCTACCATTGAACAATTGGAAAAAGAATTGGACGAACACAAGAACGGTAAAACCGATAACTAAATTTGTTGCACGGGCAGCCAAATAAAAAAAAATTAATAATTGAAAATTAATCAGTAATTGTGGGATGAATATCGAATGAATTGAAGAAACAGAGGATGTTGAAGTCAATTGAAGTGTTTTCTAAGAATGGAGAAAGAAGAATTGGTGGGGATGTTTATGTGTGCGTTGATTTGTTCAAACTCGCTAAAACCCATACCATGTTCTGATGATTGAAATTCAAAAATCGCTGAGGTTTTCATTGTTTATTTATGTATAGCTTTTATAGCATAATGTTTATATATTCAATATTGGAAACCATTGTAAATGCTTGTTTATGAGTGTCTGACTAGACGAGAGCGAACAAGAGGTCATGAAATATTTATGGTTAATTTATGGTACATTTTCTACCAACCATTGTATTCTTGCATACAGTCGATTCCTCTCGTATTCAATTGCATCTTGCATCGAGAGAACACTGTCGTTGTAAGCTATTTCCTATCGTATAATTCGATGGGGCACGAGAGCTATATTATTTCTATTAACTCATGCCTTGTAACGCCACGATCATGGCAAATCAAACCTCAATTGGACCTACCCCCAGTGCAATACGGTTGCGAAAAATTGTAATCAAGAGAATTATTGTGTCTGTGATGGTTTGTGGGTTTGTATCATGTGGTTGAGCAAAGCGTTGGTTTGGTGGAAAGAAATACAAAGTTAAGTTTTTTTTTCACCACGGGGAAGGAACACTAACCATAGACAACACAAATATAGTAGTTGATTATGTCATCACTTTAAGTGTGGATTTATTTAAGGAAACTCACTGGTGGTTGATGATACGCAAAAGCTGATCAAGAACAATAAGATGTTTAATTATAATACACGCTGTAATAATCATTGTCTATTGTGTGTGGTGGGCTTCTGATTGCGGAGTTTGGAGAGATTGTCTATCTTTTGATCTAACGATGATTTCAAATGTCACGTTCATTGCATTGTGAATGATACATATACGATACGATACGAAGCACAATCACACCACAGCACCACATCATTCCTTTGATCTTTCTACTCTTCTTCTTCTTGCTCTAGAGGTTGTTGTTGCTATTGCTATTGCTATTGCTATTGCTATTGCTATTGCTATTGCTATTGCTGTTGCTGTTGCTATTGCTGTTCTCCTATTTTATTTGCTTTCTATTATACTTCTATCAGTGATTAGTGATGAATTTAGCAACACCAAACGTTTTTTTTTTCCTAATTGGGTATCCTAATTTTTCTCAGTTTGCTTCGATTGTAATACATCGCAACCGCATTTGGCACCAATAGCTATTCCCATTGCATAATATAACCATCACTACCAAAATCTTCATCCAACAATACATAAAAAAAAGCTAAAAATACAACATACTAAATCAACAAATATTTAACTTGTTACACCTGTATTCCATCCTTTAATTATCGTGCGTTTTAACAGGTGTAATGGTACTTAATCTATTCTCAAAGAAATCAGTATCTACATCTACACCTGCATCTGCGCCCACAGCAATATCTCCTACCATCCCATCATCATCATCGCATTCATCGCCAAAAGATCGCACGCCAAAATCAGGTAAATCAACTCCAAGAACATCACCGAAAATAGGACCACCTTCGGGAGATCAAAATAAGGGAATAGCTTATAATTCAGCCAGGATAATAGTTCCAAGTGGTGGCTTATCTCCTAATCAAGCAACACCTCCAAGAGACCAAGGATCCACATCTGCTGTCAAGTCAAAAAAGAAGAGACAACCATCTCCAAATACCCATTATTATAAATCCAAAAAGGCAAACTCACAAGAATCTCTACAAAATGGCGAACCGCATGCATCATCATCTAGATCTACATCTTCATCGTCGTCTTCCTTAAAAGCAACTAGAGCAAGAAACCGCGAAAGAGAAAGAGAAAGGATAGTTGGTACTCGACCAAGACCATTAAGAGGTAGTCATCGAGATCGAAGAGGAAGTGTATCGTCTAGGGAATCCTTAGTTTCGAAAGAACAGAAAATGAAACGGAAATCAAATATCTCCAACCCCAACAACAGCAATAGTAAAAACAGTCACAAAATTGCTCAACAAAAAAGAAAACCCAAAGCTAACCCACCATACCCCATTGATGATATAGTTGATATTACCAATAATTATATCAGTGATGAAGACAATGACCAAAACAACAATACGATACCATCCGGATTTGAACCAGTTAGTCTTCGAAATCGTTCGAGTGGTCGCGACGCGGCACTTCTACCCACTACTACCCGTCCTTCCAAGCGGAAAAATAAAATTAAAACTGGAGAAATATCTACAACAACAGCATCCCATATGGAACCTTCTAGTTCACTGCAAGTTACAACCAATGAGTATTTTGATGCAGTAGAACCAGAACCAACAAGTACAGAAGCATTCGCTTGCATCTTAGAAAGAACCGGAAGTAAGGCAAGAAACAGTAGAAGAACGAGACGAGCCAGGGAATTGAGACATCAAGAAAGTATTCACGAAGGAAGCTCAAGTGATCATACGAATACAATTATTAGCGGAAATAGTCATGATACTGATAATCGAAATAATAATTCCCTTCACCCTACTTCCGAAATCCGTATTCCGTTAATGATACTTCCTGATTTCAATGCACATGAACGGAATTCCAGAGACATAAACTTGCAGCCAAATAATCAATCTGTACCACAACAAGAACAACAACAACAGTCGCTGACAAGTAATAATCCTGATAGTCCAAGGCGACAACGAGGACAACTGCAACAACAAGGCCACCAGCATACCCAACATCAATCAAGACAAAATACAACACGCCCATCATCCACGCTACAAGAAACAAGAAATGCAATACTAGCGAGATTGAATGCAAGGGTGGATACCTCGATGTTTTCCATGGATATAGTTGATCCTCCACCATTGGATGAATATGCTCCAGGAGCCAATACAACAGACTCGGTATCACATGATGATTACTCGCCACCATATCGAGAAAAATTACATCGTAAAGTGGATCTAATATCATTCGATCCACGATATTCCGTTCCAGTTTTAAGAATCAATAAAAAATTGATCAAAAATAAAAAGAATTTAAGAAAAGTGATTCGAAAATTGATCACATTAAAAATTGTTCCTGAAGATGTTAATCTTTGGGATATTACTAAAGTTGATGATGGGGAATTTTACAATATCTTACCTGGATTAATTTTTAGTATTGAACAAACTGCCCATGAAGAAACACAGCAACGACCTGAGGATTTTGAAAATGATATACAACGTGCAATTGCTATTTCTTTGGAAGAAGAGAATCAAAGGGAGTTATTCCGGGGATTCAGATATCAACAACGTTCACCAAGTAGCAATAATAATCACAATAACGAAAATGGTAATGGTAACAGGGTGATTGAACAGATTGTTCAAAGTCCGGATTTCAATTTAAATCATGGTCGATTTATTGATGCTAGAGAAATAAACCAACGAGGAAGTGTTAATGAAACACATCATAACCAACAGCATCAAGAATTGGGATTAACAGAAGGATCTGGTACACGTCGTGATTTGCTTAGAGGGTTTAGATATAATCAATCACGACAAAGCATGGCTGCTGCTGCTGCTGCTGCTGCAAATGATGAAATTATTTACTCTCCTGTACTTGAACAAATCATGACTGAAGATGAAGGAGAAGAAACATCAGCCACAACTACATCATCAACCGAGGAAGATGAAGAAGAAGAAGTACTGGGTGAAAATGACGATGAGTTTATTGATGTAGACCAAGCTATTTCAAATTGGTATCATCAAGAAGCACAGCGTGGAACTCAAGAAGAGGAGCAACAAGAGCAAGAACAAGCTCAACATCGAATCAATCATCTGTACCAATCGGGAAATCGATTTCCAATGGTTTTCACTCATGATATTCAATCATCAACTTCGTCGTTTATCACAGCTCATCACGGGTTGTCAGTATAGGTTAGTTTGTGTAATTTCACATCTCATATCCTAATGTATTTGCATTTTGTTAATTTTTGAAATGCCGGAATTCAGCCTGAAATCAGTTGATATATTATTCTATTCTAAGCCTTACGGGGATCACAGTTATTGGGACTGATGCATTCCCCACTGCCTCCTTCGAGTGTGAACCTCCGCCACAACCGCAAAAACGAAGACGTCACAGAGCCCGCGATTGGGAGGAACGACAACGAACCAAACAAAGTAAACCCGAAAAAAAAAAGAGCCACGGAAAAATATTTCTGTATATAATCTCCGATGTCCCAGAAGAACAAAAACAAAACACAGTACAATTCTTAACATAGCGATTTTTCCTTGTTTCCCCTCTACCAAATAGAAAGTAAAAAGAGAAAAAGAAAAAAAAAAGTAATCAACTGAATAATAAATATCTATTTCTTGGATATTCTTTTTTTACATCATATTAGATACATATACATATACATATACATAACACTATAAACAAGAATAGAATTAGAAATATCCCTTTATCATTATTACCCATAAGATACATATGAAAACCATCACCATACTGTCTACATTACTATAACTTTTTCCTTTATCCCACAATGTTAAAATTCCTACCAGAAGATTATCGACCATATTTGGAATATCTTCCCGATTTACAAATCTGCATTAACATATTCATGACCTTCACACCGCTTTTCTCCTATGGATCAACATGTTATTCCATTCACAAAAGAGAAACATCCATGGGGTTTTCCCTAGATATTTGTTGTACGATGTTTATGGCGGCCATATTACGTATATATTATTATATTTGTTCACCTTATGAACCTACACTTTTACGACAATCAATAATGATGATTTTCATTCAAACCCTATTATTGAAAATTTCACTTAAATATCGACTGGCCAATTATGATCCTGAATTATTGAGTCCTTTACCTATTTGGGAAAATGAATTGAATTCAAGAATACCTCGAAGACTAAGTAGTGCTAGTATCATGGAACATGAACTGTATTGGAAAGGAGATTGGAAAGATTCATTGGAATTATTATCAATGGATACAGTTAAATTTTTTTGGGGATATGTGAGGACATATTTCAGTCAAGTGTTGAAATTTTTCGATGTTTATTATAGAAGACCAATGTTGTTTTGGCAATGGAAACAAGAAGGTCCATATTGGATGTTTATTATTTGGTTCCTGATTGTATTTGGAATATTGACTTTTTTCTTGAAGGATAATCCAATTTATGCTAATATTATTGGAATTTTGGGATTGTTTATTGAGAGTTTATTACCATTACCACAGATTTTATTATTGAATAGATTACAACTGGTGAAAAATTTCAAAATTATCTTGTTGTTGAGTTGGTTAGGTGGTGATTGTACCAAGATTTCTTATTTATTATATGGAGCACAAAATATCCTGATAATTTTCCTTATAGCTGGATTATTCCAAATGAGTTTAGATATTTATATTGCTTATCAATATTTCAAATTTAAATATTTGGATAACAATAAGAAAAAGAATAACAATAATATTAATATGATCAATATGAAGAGAAAACAAGTGGGGTTTGTACCATTACTGAATCAACTGATTAATGATGTCGTTCATGAAATGTTTCCTTCTTCTTCATCAGAATTTGAAATGGACAATCTTGTGGAGAAAGCAAGAGAATCGACAAATGATAAAATCAAGGCTTCAAGATCCCGGTCTGCATCAGTCGTTGTGTAAAAAAAAGACCAACTTTATAGAGCAAGAAATGTAACATTACATTTCATATAGAATATATGTATTTATTAATGGAAAGTTATTAATTAAAACAAAACAGAAGAGTACAAAGTATCAGTAACGAATACTATGTACATGTATTTGATATGTTAAAAAAAAATAGAACTATATATATATGTATAAGATAAAACTCAAACCAGTGTGTGTGTGTGTGTGTGTGTGTGTGTGTGTGTGTGTGTGTACGCCATACGAAAATAAAAATAAAATTAACCCCTTAAAAAAACCCATAAAATTGTAAAAATATTAAAATAATAATAATAAAAAAAAACCCCCAGACCAACTTATAGTCTACACTGGGACATACTCAACATTAGCTTTAGCTTCGTTGATTAAATCTAATGCATCTTGACCAACCAAACCATGTTTTATTTTAATATGTCTAGATAATGCGTCACCTCTCGAAAATGTTTTGTCCTTTCCATTACCTGGACCTCCATGTAATCTATCTTCACAAATGACACATCTGAAAATCTTCTTCATGGTAGCATGAATAGTATCTTGATGTCTGATCAAATCATATGGTCTAGAAAATTGTTTGTTACATGGTTCACCAGTGCTTGGATTGATCAAATTACATTGGTGGTTAGGATTATTCGCAGTGATTTCTGCACCTGATATAGAATGCGAGGAGTGATGTTTCTTGGACTTGCCAGAACCTTCTTTAGCTCCTGATTTTTTACCACTATGATGTACTCTAATTTCTTCCTGTATTGGTGCAACATCATCTTCAACATCAACCATCATCTCATCATTATCTTGAGCAGTAATATCTGATGGGGAAACTTCTCTTGGTTGAATCAATTCTTCAGCTTCTTGTTCAACTTTGACCATATTACGGATGGTATCATTGACATTGTTGTTGGCGTTGTTGTTGTCACTAGTGCTGTTATTGGCATTGTAGTTATCGAAATTCGAAAAATCTTCGTAGTTTGAATTGTTGTTCATCATAAAATCATCAAAATCGTCATCAACTTGATAGTAATTGTCACCTTCATCGTCAGAAACATCTTCTTCAATTTGTTCATCGTCTTCATCCAAAAACAAATAATCATTTTCGTATCCTGGAATGATTAAATCGTTACCAAATGCAGTGGTTTGATCTTCTTCTGATAAAAACAAGTCGTTACTATTAGGAGGTATAATCAAAGAAGAATCCAATTCATTTTGGCTAACAATCTGTCCAGGTGAGATGTCTGGATTGTACAACATATACTCTTCGTCAAAATGTTTCTTATTGTTCGATGAGGCACCACCAATACCACCGTCAATAGGGTCGTTCAACAACGTGATCTTTCTTCTTCTTCTAGTTGGAAAAGTTTGAGGTAATGGGATATTGGTGTTAGAATCTTGTTGTTGTTGCTGCAGCTGTTGCTGTTGCTGTTGCTGTTGTTGAAGTGGTCTAATGAATGAATTCGGGTTTCCGTAATCATTAAATGGATTGACTTGCTGTGGTTGTTGATTAGCAAAATCCAGAATGAAAATGTCATCTGAATCAAATTCTGGTTGTTGTTGTTGTTGCTGTTGATGTTGTTGAGATTTCAAGTGATCGATATATTCTTGTGATGCCAATTGTTCTAAAAATGAGTCGGGTATATTTAGAACATTGCCCAAGTTGAAATTTGTCGCAGGCGATGGAACTGGTAATCCAGTCGTGCTTGCCAAATTAGGGGATGAGTTGATGGAAGTTCTTGATGAGTTGTAGTTGTAGTTCATAAGCGGGCTGTTGTTAAAAGTGGCGTTATAAAGCGAGTTGTTGTTGCTGTGGGTGTTGTGGGTGTTGTGGTTGTTCGTGGGCTGATTTAAAGTAGTGTGAGCATTATTAGTAGTTGAATTGTTGGAGTTGCTACTGTTAACATTGGGGGAAGATGGCGATTGGTATAATTCTTCGTCCATAATGTCTGTGATAGTTCTCTTTAATTGTGGTAAGATAGCTAACGAAGTCATTCTAGAATAGTGGTGATATAGTGTGTTGTAAAAGAAAAAAGCAAAAAAAAAAAGTGTTAAAAAAGAAAAAGTGGTAAAGTTGTAGAAAAGAAAAAGGAGTGTGAGTTATTTTTTTATATATTTATTTTAAGATTACTTTTTCCTCATAAACAAAAATGTCTCCCCTCTCGTACTTACACACTAACACACAGTGAAAAAACAGTATCCGCTTAGTAATTTTTTTTTGTTAGTAAATGTCGCACAGTCTATCTTCTATTTACTGTTTTGGATGATGATGATGTGTACTTAACTGCATATTACTCTTGTTACTTTCTAACTTTACTGCGCACACATTTTTCCCCTTTGAAGGAAACAAGGGAAAAAGAAAAAAAGAAAGAAATGTATGTAAGAAAGTTAATACGAAGAAAAATTCCCAAACTTTCTTCAACCTTCTATCACATTCCATTCCATAATGCGCACTACTAATACAATACATACACCACAGCCTTACCTTAATCTATTTCACGTATCAAACTATAATATAACCTATACTAATACTTATACTTTTCTCACCCCAATTACTTCCCCTATTTCTTAGTCAATTTCATTAGGGGGGACCCATTTACTGCTCAAATGTAACACAAGCATCATATGCAAAACTTACACATACAATTTTTTTTTTGTTTTTGATTTTTGTGGCTCTCTTTCTGTAACTGGAATCGTTTAACACCGTTCCCCGGTACTACCAAATGAATGACCATTCTGCAACCCTTTGTTTCTTTTTTAAACCAACAACCAACAATCAATAACCAACAACCAACAACCAACAACTAACAACTACCAAGTAACAAAAATATTCTCACAAAGTTTATCGACCATCGCATGCTGCTGTACGATCTCTGTAAAAACCGATTAGAATATACCGAAAACAAAATTAAAAAAAAAAAAGGAACGGGTTAATATCTCCGCTCATCTGTTCCGTAACCACGTCAACCGCAGCACCCAAAATATGTCACTTATTCACCCATTGACTCACATAAAAACAATCATACATACATGACTACATCTATAATATCATTAAAGATTGTATGTCACACAGTCAGGCCAATTCTGGAAGAGAGGGGGGGAGTATAACTTGGTAGAGTGAAGGACAATTACAATTACAATTACAAAAGAAAAGAAAAGAAAAGACACGACACGACTACCCAAGAAAAGCAATCTCTTAACAAAACAAATAAGAAATATGAGTCACTTGAACTAGCCCTTACGACTTAAATGCGCTTACGAACCAACATTCTCCTCTTCTAATTTCGTTTATTATGTTCTAGACTGCTTTACTGTCAAGAAGGTCATTTCACCTTTGAACTCTTTTTTTTATTTGGTTGCGGTGTTCTTTTTCAATTTTATCCGTTTTCGTTTTCCCTTTTCCCTTTTCCCTTTTCCCTTTTCCCTTTTCCCTTTTCCCTTTTCCCTTTTCCCTTTTATCGCATTACAAAAAGAAAAGTTACACTTATGAATTTGTATGTGTAGGGTAATAAAATTTTTGCGACTATTTCCAATATCGTTCCGAATCCCGCACATTCCTAAAATTCGGTAGTCCCATAATAAGGAAAAACTTCCGGAAAAATGTCGCATATTTCAAAAGGTTAAATAAAGCAAAAAAAAAAAATTGTACATATTGCATAGCCCTAATATCTATCCAAAGTTCCAAATTATTCCCTTCTTTCTTTCTCCCCCCTTTAACAACACCTAGTTAAAAAAAAAAGCAACATCTGATTCCGACTTTGTACCCTTACAGACTTCTAGTACTCTTACTCTTCTAGACCATATTTTGCAGAATGTCCATTTATCAAAACTTTTCATGTATCCATCGTTCTATTAAATTATCCCGCTGGCAATGTCACATCCATAATCATCGATACCATCATCATATAATCATCTTTGTTTTGTAAACTATGTATCTTAAGGTTTTTTTTTGGCTTTTTTTTTTTACAATTTGCCATCGTTTGGTCTAGTTTTTTCTAGACCTTCCATCTTCACCTTGGCAATTCCTTTTTCTGCCTTTTCTTTATCTAAATAATAATATGGTTTGATTAATTCTCCCCCATCATTCAATTCAAACACCAACGGTATTCCCGTGGGCACATTAATTTTAGAAATATCTTCATCACTAACATGATTGAGATATTTAATCAAACTTCTAACTATTGATCCATGGGTAACTATCAATACAGTTTTATTTTTTTGAATCATTTCATTATCCAATATTTCATATTTGAAAAATGGTATTAATCTTTCCATTACCATCAGTAATGATTCTCCACGTGGTAATATATCTTTATTCAAAATATCATTATATCTTTCATCAATGGATGAATCTGACCCAATTTCAATTAATGGTGGTAAGCCATGATAATCCCTTCTAATATATTGGAATTTCTCTTTATCTTGACCCAATTCAAGCAATACCTCATGCTTATTACGACCTTGATATTTCCCATAAGGGCGTTCATTCAATCTCCAAGTTTTAATATGATCTATCCATGGTTTTTCAACTTTCTTTACTGAAAGCGACAACTTTTTCTGTAAAGAGCGACAACTTTCTTGCTAAAGAGCGACAACATTTTTTACAAAGAGCGACAAGATTATTTGTCAACTACGACAAATTAAAAAATTTCACTGTATATATGATGAAACTATGGTATTAGCTATATTACACAAAGATAGTAATGCTTACGTTCCATGTTGACACTGGTCACGTGTAAGATAGTCATTGTACTAGTGCACGACCAAGTGGACCGGAATACGGTATATTCCGGATAAGGAAGGTAAGGAATTAGGAGGGTGGTGTATGCAGAATGGTAGGACGACATTTTCTCCTATAAGTGTTCGAATTCACAAAGTTGTTTTCTCACTTTCTCAATAATACACAGTTACATCATAGACAAATTATACTAAATGCAACATCCATTTTATATTACATGTTACATCCTATGGTTTACATTACACATAACTTCAATACTAGAATAACTATAAATAAGAGTTGATTTCCCAGATATCTATAAGATGAAGAATATAACTAACGAACGAACTAATCATCAACGTTCCCTGATACTACGGAGAGATCTATATCATTTACGTACTACAGAGCCTATACCATAATATTACACTTAACCCATAATAGTCAGTCGTCTATATATTACTGGGTCTTTATACACTACTTTCCGTAAACCTTGTTTCCTTGTACTTCTCTCTCTACATCTCACTAATAATAGCTATGGACGAGAGAGAAGGGAAAATGCTCGACACAGAATAATTAAGCAACTAATGAAGTAAGCCAGTGAATAACTGAATAAGAGTCTACTATGGTTACCACACAACACAATACAGTATAGATAGATATATCTAGACTACGTACCACATCCAGCATATCGGACATTACTATATTATATACACAATACTAGATACAGATATTTTAATACAGTTCGCATGATGCCACTTTCTTTTCAATATATAAGGTGGAGGATATAAGTGAATAGTTGATTGTATTGTTAGTTATATTGCATTGTTAGTTGCATTGTTAGTTGTGCGTCTATTATTAACCATTATAAGGATTGAAGGAATCGACTAATATTGATACTTGCACTATCTCTATTACTAATAATTGATAATGTAAATAGATCAATATCCCCGTTTGACATCATATAAATCCGATCATTATGTTGTTAAGTTGCTGATATTGTATTGTTAGTTATATTGTATTGTTAGTTGCATTGTTAGTTGTGCGTCTATTATTAACCATTATAAGGATTGAAGGAATCGACTAATATTGATACTTGCACTATCTCTACTAC